>VUQR01000808.1:13482-35795 GCA_015108515.1 Hemichromis elongatus
CTCCCATTCCCCCCATCCCTCCTCCCATTCCCCCCATCCCTCCTCCCATTCCCCCCATCCCTCCTCCCATTCCTCCCATCCCTCCTCCTCCCATTCCCCCCATCCCTCCTCCACCTATTCCTCCCATCCCTCCTCCCATTCCTCCCATTCCTCCTCCTCCCATTCCTCCCATCCCGCCTCCTCCAATTCCACCCATCCCTCCTCCTCCCATTCCGCCTCCTCCATGACCTCCTTGTTGCATGCCAGGCTTGGGACTACCCATTGAACCCATCGGACCCCTAGAAGAGACAAACAATAGGAAAAAAAGTCAAAATCAGACGTTTCTGGTAAAATCTTTAGAACAGAAATTTATTCTCCCCTCCCAAAAAGTGACAGCACACTGACACTGCAGCTTAACTGATATTTAAAGACTTTGGTCAGGATGTTGTTTCTTACACTCACCACAACCAAAATTATAATAAGGCACAAGTGTCATAAATGTGGCAAGGCCATGTTCCAGCAGTAAACATTGTCACCTCATGTCAAATAAGACAACAAGAAAAGTTGTGTTTTCATAAGTAGCTTACATTAGCTATGTTAATCTAGGTTCTTGTGGAAAATTACACTTATTTATGGGTAACAGTCAAGATTAAACTTTTTGTCTAGAAAGGCAACTCTGTATGTATTGCTTTAATAAGGAAGAAAAAGTAATGATTATTGCTACATGTTTGAATTTACCTTGTCTCTTATCTAAACAGGGTGAAAAGTAAACATGCAGGCTTAAATATAAACATGCATTCACTTAAAGCTTTTAATTAGTGGGGCTGAAGGTTCAACAGCATCTTTTCACTTGTAAAGGCCAAGGCCTATTAACTTCTCATTAGTGATCACAATTGACTATAGATGGTATTTTGTCTTTGCATGCATAAAAAGAAATTGTTTAAAGGCTTTAGTGGACTGACTGCCACTTGGAACAATTGAAAAGTCAAAGGAACTCAGTGAAGATCTAAGAATGAGAATTGTAGATTTACTCAAGTTTTAAAGGTCTCTTGGAGCCATTTCTAAACAACTGCAGATTCTAGGGTCATCAGTTTAAACAATTGTCCATAACTACACTTAAAAGTCTGATCCATGCCAGACAACCAACCATTTTAATGAACTCTGGTCAAATATCCAGTCAGCATTATACCAGGAAGAGTAACTGGACCAAGTCTTAGTTGTATTTGGTGTATATATTCAATCCTGTATGCATGGCATTCATGGTGAGTGTATGTTAACTTCTGACCACAACTTTAAGTCTCATGGTTCATTCAAATGTATTTTCTGCTGCTGTGGAAAATATAATGAAATAAGCAGCACCAGTCGATACCACAGTGTTAATATTGTTTTTTTTTTATTTAAAGTGCTATTAAATGAATGGATGCTACTGGAGAATTAAGCCTATAAATACTCACTGCATTCTACCAGACTCAATTATCTCTTCATAGCCAGACAAACAATGGCTGCAGCAACTTTAAAAACCAGCAAAAGAATTAAATTTTCACTTAGTGAACTCTGAACATTAACAGGCATCAATAAATTAACAGAACAGAGCTGGCTGTGGCTAGCCAATGTGCACACACACACACACACACACACACACACACACACACACACACCCTCAAAACCCCAAACAGTTGCTGCTCTAACTAGTGTACAGTGTGTATACTAGTATACAGTATGAAGTGTTCACATATATGTACCCCACAATGAACACAATGCATAAGCAAATAATTTTGTTTTATTGTGTTTATTCTTTTTTATTGTGTGTGCTGTTATTAACTGAACACGTATTAAATGGTTAGTGTACTGAAATGGGAAATGTTGATTTACTCTGAGCTTCAGCGTCACAATGCAGACTGAAAAATGTTTCTGTCTGCTTCTCCTCTCATTGGAAAGTTTTCTTCTTGTGGACACTCTGTCTGTAAAGAAATAGCTTTCTGCCTTTATTTTTTCTCCGGTTTTCCATCGGTGCTTATTCTCTTGTTCCTGCTCTTTTTGCTGACTGTCTAACATTTAGTTGCCCTCTGTCTCTACCCATATCCTCGCTCCTCCTTTTTGTTTTTTCCTCTTTCTTTTTTGTCTTTTGTTGATTCTCTTCTTTTTTTTTCTCCTGACATTTTCATTTCCACTCTTGAAAGGGAAGTGGCCCTTAAGCGACCTTGTTTGTCTTTCCTACACAAAGTCTGTCGGTCAAAGAAACAACCTTTTCTAGTGGATATGAAAAAACAAACATATTTACCAGAAAAACAGAAACACTGAGTGTCGGTGTGTATTTGTGTGTGTGTTGCATAGAGAAAAGGGTGACTCAACAAAAAGCTACAAGTTCATTCACCAAGCAGAGACTGAACAGCACATGATTAAGAAGCAAACTATCACTACATGGTCAGTTTTTTAAACAACTCTCTACACTGTCCTTCAAGCCAATATATTTACTGTCTGGTATTAATCCACTACATTGGCCCCTAAAAGAATTCCATAATTTAATAATGGTATGGTGTATACAGTACAAGCTGTTTCACAATTTCTTCCATAATATAAAACATTTCAGGGACATGAGACTTAGTGCTGAGTGACATGGCAGCTATCAGTAATTCTCCAAAAGGATTTAAAAAAAGAAGTAATTAAAGTAGTAATTTTCCACATCTTCATCTGCTCTTCTCTTCCATCTCTCCCATGAGAGGCTTTAATAACTTCAGACTGGAAGAGTCCAGGATGGACATCCACAAGCCCACAGACCCAGATGACAAGTTCTACCACCTGAGTCACAGCTACCCCATAAAGAAGTATCTGTAGGTTCTTCAAGCCTCTTTGTCATTGTTTGAATAAAATGCCAAATATTCAATGGGCTCAAACCCACAGCCTTGAGATTAAAGTCCTCATGTTCATACCGACTGAGATAACGGTGCTCTGAAATATCATTTTAGCTCAACTGGTTATTTGTTAACTGAGTAACATAAAAACATTTTTGATCAAATTTATTAATGTTGTTGTTAGAACCGTTTATTTAGTGTTTATTGATTGATTAATCAGTTTATTGATAACCAAACTAGTTGTTATTTGTAACTGTCTCTGAGTAATTTCCAATAAAACAGCTTACAATTAGCCATTACATTGTTATTTGGAAAAATTTATACTGCTGATATTTTATTTTCGTCTTGGCGTGTGAGACAGACTAGCTATTTGCATCAGTACGTTACACTGTTCTACTTTGTTAACAGTCCTTTTGATTGCATAGTCCTGTGAAAATCTAAGTACACTCATGACAGATTAGCTTGTAGAACCACCTTTAGCAGCACTAACTGTTTTCTGTATAACTTTATCCGTCTGTCACATCGTCGTGGAGGGATTTTGGCCCATCCTTCTTTACAACATTGCTTCAGTTAACTGAGGTTTGCAGCTATCTGTTGATGCACAACTCTCTTGAGGTTCCACCACTGCATTTCAGTCAGACTGAGGTCTTTGACTGGGCCATTGCAATTCTTGATTCTTTTCTTTCTCAGCCACTCTGTTGTAGATTCGCTGCTACGCTTGGGATCATTGTCCTGAAGCATGATCCAGTTTCAAGCAAGCTTTACGTTAGATGGCCTCATATTTGACACTAGAATACTTCGGTATACTGTGAGGTGCTCAGGTCGTATTTCAGCAAAACAAGACTAAATTATCACCCACTAAACCACTATACCTGAGAGCTGTATGAAGTGTTTGCACTCAAATACTTGTTTTCCTCTAAACATGGTGCTGTATACTAAAAATCCCCACTTTGGTCTTTGGTTTCAGAAGTCTGCAATTTTGCAAAGTTTAGCCATGCCTCCACGCACTTTTTACAAAGAAGAGTTTTTCTCCTGGTAATCCTTCCAAACAGCTCACACTTGTTCAGTCTTTTGATAATTTTACAGTAATGAACTTTAATCAGTTTGCCATGCTAACTGATACTTGCAGAGATGTAACATTTAAGTGTTTTCGCACTTTCTCTGAGCATTATATGTTCTAATCTTGGGATGAATTTGACAATATGCCAACTCACACCAGAGTACTCCAGCAACCTGTTGAAACTTCTGCTTTTATACAGGTGATCACACTTGCTGATGATTAATTAGTCAGATACACTGGATTAGTTTACTTTTAAAAATAATTTTAAAAAGACAGACAATTAGATTAGTTGTTTTCATATCCTTAAATACCACTATTTGAATGCAGTTTTTCATGTATAGTGTAGAACACCTGAATTAAATGAATGGCTTTTTATCAGGCCTTTGCCAAACTTGATGGCATGCTGAAGAGGTAATCAAACCATTTGATTCAGCAGGGACGCATCTAAAAGCTGCAAGACAGTAGCTCTCGAGGACTGGGATTGGGCACCCCTGGTGTAAAACTACTAGTAGGAAAACCAAAAATTGTAAAGGTTAAGGAAAATGTTCTTTTCAAGAAGACAGCATCATGAATTGCTGTGAGTGTGGGTGACATAGGTGACAACCCCAATAATAGGAACAGCCTTTCTCTGTGTGTGTTTACACAGTTTGACTTTGCATCACACTGGAGACATTCATCACTGTCACAGCCAGCCTTTAATGACCCAGTACAAATGCTTGTTCAGTCAAAGTGATTTCACCCAGTCCCATTATAACCCTTAATTTACTCTGATTGTGGATGCGAGGGCTAAAGCTTGTCTGCCAATCATACATAAGTGACATTGACAGACAGATGAATTCACAGGGGAAGACACAAACAGAGAAATTAGATGAAAATGTCACAGTAAGCAAATGTTAAACTGAGTGTTACTTCTTCATAAACCGGAATATGCTTAAAGGATGCGTCTTTATTGTGGTCACTTTTCAGAGTCTGATTAGTTATTAGATCAGCTTTATATTGTCACAATCAACTTTGATTAGTCTGAACTAAACTTTGACAGCCATTACTCTAAATTAATTTTGAGTCAAATTTTTTTATTACTATTTTTGACCTACGGCTGCTTATCTGAGGATCAAATCTCATAAAGATAAACATGTACAGCTGATTTAGACCGGCTACTTTCACATTTTAGGTGATAAACCTAATAAATTTTAATTTTAGCAGTACTTTGTGTGTTCAGGGCTAGTTCGTGTAGATTCACTGTTTATTCATAAAAATTGGATTTTTGCTTCCACTCCACTTCAAGTTGTCATCTAAATGATTACATTTTTAAATTGTACATTTACATTATCAACAAAACCAATACTGAAAAAATGACTGATGACATCAATTTATAATTCAAACATAATGCAGACTACTCCATAACCACAATTTTTCATTTGCAATCCTAGAAAACCCCAGAGGAGATGCTTTCACTTGTTATTGATCTTAGCTCTAGCATCCTTCTCTGCCACCTTATATGCACAGCAAATAGAGCTTCGGGTGGGATTTACCTGATCTTATTCTCCCTGGATTGGTCCATTCCTCTTGCCATCTCAGTACTCGAAGCAAAACAACTCTATTTGGGTTATTGGTGGACCCAAATTAAACATCTATTTTCTCCTCCTCCTTCATTCCTCTTCTGTCTCCATTTTTTTCCACTCAGGGCTATGGGAGAATTGCTTTTGTACGGCCCATTTATTTCCATCTGCATCTTCTTCTTTCCCATTATTTTTTTTCTGTACTTTCCTCTTCTGTTCCCCTTTCCCATCCCCTTCTTACCTTTCAACATTTCTCCTCAGTTCCTGACACATGGCTCAGACTACAGGAGTTTTGGGCTGTCAATCCCAAATTGACACCCTCTGATATTTACAGGGGGAACTGGATCCAGAGCCTAAGTCAGTGTGGATGCTCAGCACTCACTGATGACACAGTCTGCACAAAGACACTGGGGTCTGAAACTGAAACTGCATGGCATTAGCATACTATTGGTGACAGGTCACATGCTACTACTGACAGTTAAAATCTCACCTCCACGTTTCAATAGAAAACCTGTGTTGTCTGCATTTCCCCAAACATGTTCTCATCCACCTTCATGAAGACTCCGGCTCTGTTTTATCCCATTCAGAGTAATGATGTTTCCCACAGCAGCCACTTCAACATGAATTAGAGGATGAACACAGGTGTTATAAACACACACCAGTAACACCTGCCTTTATCCACTACTTTAATGCCATAATGGCTGCTCAAGGGAAAAGCCCATTGCTAACATTACAGAAATGTGTTGTCCTACAGTCTCTACAGTCTCTGTTTTTTAGATACGATAAAAATAATACCCTGTAGAGTTTTGTGCTGTTACTTTTTTATCTATTTTGAGAGAGAAAAATATATGTGAAGTTTCTCCTTAGAATTAATCATAAATACTAGTTTGTGTTAAACTTTCTCTTAAAAGGAAAACAGTGTCTGTCCAGATCCACCCACTGTAGTTTATACATATGACAACCTTCCTTTGTGTTGTGTGGAAACAGAGCCAGCATAGCAAGCATAACTGTAATGTAATTGTAACAGTTACGTTTTCTCTTGCTAACCACATAGGCTAACCATGTGGTGTATAAAGGAGTTAGAGTGCAGAGTGAAAAAGTAACTTCATAAGCATATTAGCATTAAATGCTTTGATGGACATTGACTCTTGCACTTTCAGATTTGGTTCTCTGAGAAATAACTTTGTTGACCAAATTAACTGAGTTTAATCAGCTTTTTTGCTAATGTACCACCACCTCAGTTTCATTATTATTTTTAATCCCCTTGTAGATATTGACTCATACTATTGTTGAAGTTTCAAAAACTCACAAAAACTCATGTCTCAAATATGACACCATGTGTTAAAGGGTTAAAATAAGCGTAACTTTCTGCAGCAGTAATACTGATCCGTATTAACACTGATGGTCTAAGGAGCTTGGAAAGCAAAGAAAAGCATCTGGCTTCTTGCTCGAAGACATTTCACCTCTCATCCAAGAAGCTTCTTCAGTTCTTAAATAAGTACTGACGGGCATTTTTCTGCTGAATGATTAGATTTATTGTTGACATTTTATGTACAATATCTACGTATCAACAATCCCGCCTCTACTTGCCTTTCTGGTCATCTCTCACCACTGGTGACACCAGTCTGTAAGCCATTGTAACAGACTGGTTACATCTTAGGTAAGTCTTAGCTAGGTGAGCTAACAGAACCTTTAGACACTGAAAACTCTATTTTTTATTTATTTATTTCCTCTTATTTCATTACTCCATTATGCTTATCCACCTTCCACGGATGGTGGTAAAACTGAGTGTTTTATTTTACTGCTAACCTAATTTCCAGAAGAGCAGAGATACTCTACACTCAATAAGATCTCTAAGGAAGTACATCAGGATGTCACTTGCTTAATTCACTCCTTTCTTACTTACTTTCCTCCTTCTTGTTGCTCCTCTAACACATGATACAATATAAATCAACACAATTGCTGTTACTATGGTCACCAGGTCTACCAGATATATGCAAATATAAAATGAATGCTGAAGTGCACTGAAAAAAATGCAATAGGGTGGTTGCTGAATTTGCATACAAGACTTCATTTATCCAGAATGACTATTTTAAATTTCACATCTAAACATAATTTACTCTTTTCATTTTCACATATTCTTTAAGGACGTTCTATTAGAATAAATCATGTTGAAAAGAAACAAAGTAGTCATGTTTTCTCCTGAAGCTCCGCCCCCTGGAAAGGTTCTGGAGATAAAATCGGCTGCACCATCTGCCATATTTGTCTCTCACTTTGGAAACGGTACTGCTGCCTGTAGTTTTACACTTGTAGGTAAATAAAAATTTAAAGCTAAAACACCAGTGAGAGTGAGTGTAGACCCTTTATTTATGTGGACTGGGGTAACGTTATTTTACTGGCATGTAGGCTGTTTATCGAAAAACATGAAATGCCTATATAAGGCTCCAATTAGCTAATGTTAACATAAATGATGTGACTCATCATTTCAAGCTTAATGTAACCTTAATGCTATAGCATGAAGCTAATGCAACGGTAAGATTGTTAAACTTGCAAATATGCACTTCATATATTGTACATAAATTATTTAGATTTTTTAATCTGAACATAATTAAGTCTCACACTTTTCACTTGTTTTTAAAATCAGTCAATCAGTATTAAAATAATAGAAAATTGTTATGTTAGGCTGTGTTCTGCCAGGGAAAACTGACTGTGGCGGTCCAGTTGATGTCTGACAAACAAGTGGTTTCTATGAATATTTGACAGAAATGAAAAGCATAACAATAACATTAAAAAAACTAAGGTTGACAAAGTATAACTTAATTGCATGCAACGATGTACATATTTTAGTTCATATTTAATTTCATATGTTAATCCAACAGGGGTTTTTTTTTTACGTGTGGCAGTTCACATATTTTTGTTTAGGCACTCGCTTGGACATGCCTTGGACATTACCTGATATTTTAAAAAATAAACTGAATGAAAAGGAAGCATCTATTGATTCTCATGTGGGAGACTGTCTTCTTGGAACAGCAAAGCAATTTTTGTAGGAAGTGAACAACAAGAACTTGACAGAGACAATATCCACACAACTACCCACACACAAACATTCCTATTAGAGTCTATCATTGCTTTTAAGAGTGAGTGGGCAGCTTCGCGGGATATTATCTGTGTGACAAGACAGAGTAAGTCTGAATTAAACCTCAAGAAGTTGTTTTCAGGTGGTTTGCTATTGATATATAAAGGACAGGATTGGTGCAACTGTTTGTATTTCCTTTCTGCTGATTTTACTTGTGGGGTGAACACCTGTGCTGTCTAGATTATCAATGATGCAAGATGATCTAAAGTATAGAAGGCGATTACGTCTGGAACTTTCTCTAGCCTGACAAAATTACTGGTATCAAAATGCTATGCTTATAATGTAATGTATCTCACAAAAAGAGCAAAATTATCAAAACTGCTTGTTTACATCTTCCAGAAAAAATACAAACTTTATTCATTTTAGTTCAGTTAAATTGAATTGTAAATACATATAGCATCAAATTACAACAACAGTTGCCTCAAGGTGCTTTATATTGTAAGGTAAAGACCCTACAGTAAGACTGAAACCCCTGTAACAATTAGACGACCCCTTTGAGCAAACACTTGGCAAAAGTGGGGAGGAAAAACTGCCTTTTAACAGGAAGAAACCTCTAAGAGATGCACAGGATAAACAGGTCACTGAAACAAAAACAATGCTTTAAATTGTTTATTCATTCTAGTTTTGTGATCAGCTGGCCTAAAATATTAATGCAGTTTTGATAAAATTGGGCTTCATATGATTTGCACTTTTGATCCTGTGCCTCAAAGTGATATTTGTAAAAGGCTGGTGTGGTAGATTCTCAATTAAACTAATGAGACAGATTTTAGATGTACATAGATGTAAATAACTTGAAGAGACCATATTACCCCAATTCTTCAACAGCTTCACTGGTTGCCCAAAGAAGCTAGGATAAACTTTAAAGTCTTAGTCCTTACATTTAAGTGGATCTATACCCTTGCCCCTCCTTATCTCTGTGATCTGCTTTATATCACCACTGTTTCCCGCTCTCTCAGATCTTCATCTTGTTGTTTCCTCTGCTCGCCTTATCACTATGGGGAACAGAGCTTTCAGTCGCTCTGCTCCTCGGCTCTGGAACTCACTTCCTTCATTCTTAAGAAATATAGATTCCCTTCTGTTATTTAAGTTACAGCTACTTTTTTAAACTGGCTTACTTGCAATAATGCAGGTCGTACTTGTTGTCAAATCTTGTTTATTTGGGTTTTTTGTCTTTATTTGTTGTCTTTTTTTTTCTTTTAATCTATTTTAATCAACTATTTTATTGATATGTTTTTCTCTTTGTTGGGTTTTAGAAAGTCACCCTAAAATAATATGTATCATTATTATTATTATTATTACTATTATTATTATTATTATTTTTATATAGAGTTCATGTTTTGCAGTCCTACTGTGACCAGTATTTAACATTTTGAGCCGTGTTTGCAGGGAAGGTGTGCAATGTTATCACTGGAAGTAACCATAAATACTTTGGCTTCCACTTTATGATTAAAACTTATCTAATCAATGGTAAATGGACTGGTTCTTATATAGCGCTTTTCTACTCTATCTGAGCACTCAAAGCACTTTACACACCTTGCCTCAGTCATGCACTCACACCCATTCGCACAAGCACTTTTTCTATGCTATTTCTATCTAACATTCACACACGTTCATACTCTGATGGATGCATCAAAGAGCAACTAGGGGTTAGTATGTTGCCTGAGGATATTTGGCACTGCTAATCAATTAGCTATTTTGGGATATTTAAAATCAGCACATCCAAATCCATACGAAATAGAAAGTTTTTCAACACAGACCCCGGATACAATAATAAATCTTACAGTCAGTGATAATATGCTGTAAGGTATGTCAGTTGCTTAAGCTAACAGTATGCCATTCTATGGCTGGAATTTGCAATTGAAATATAAAAAAAGGAAGTAAGAAAACTATTCATCACTGATTTAGGTTTGTTTATTCATACCAATAAAACTAAACTTTCTCCAGTGTTTGTATCTGTGACAGCTTAAAGGTTTACCATGTATACTGCTTCAAATTCTGCAGAAATGGTAGTTTAATCTCGTAGTATGTAACCACTTGATAAAGACAAAGCTTTGCTATTTAATCAGGGAATTGCAACACTTTGAACAGCTGTGCCGTTCTCTATGGGCGCGGGGCACTTCCACATACATACAGTTGGAGGCATATATTCAAGTATACCATCAACAGGGTGCATATTTATGCACATTTACAAGCATAAAAACATTACAGTAAACACACACTAGCAGACAAGCATCATTTGTACCGATTTCAGTCGCTCTGAGGTAGTACACAGAAAGAGGCTTTGCTACAAATGTGGTTGTAATGATCCCACACAGTGCTGAAAAAAGGCCAAAGAAGTAGCCTGGATTTAAACATCCTACCAGGCTAAATAAAGTGATGCCCAGCCCTCCTCCAAAAAAAAACTGACACCTACTTTGGCTTCTGCTAAAGAAAATCATAGATGGTTACGGAAACATTACAGTTTTATCCTGCAACAGACCTGAAGGGTATTCTGAACAGCAGAAACAAGTTTGCAGACACACATCTCAGCTAATTCGAGTCCTTGAATAGCAATGGTGATGGTGATGATGGTTAATTATCTGAGAAATGTGCAGTATATTTTATACTAAGATTGTTTTATTTTTGTGTGTGTGTGTGTGTGGGGGGGGGGGGGGGGGGGGGGACATATGCCAAAGGCTCAGCCCACTGAGCTAAACTGAGCCAAGTCTGTCACTAATAGATTCCTCATAATATACACCTTGGAGGAGCTATACTGAGTGTGGCGGTCTCTAAAAAGTTAGCCTTTGTGTTCCGCTTAAGTCTCAAAATCTGTCGTTTTGCAAACTGTCATAAAACCCAATCACTCCTGTGTTAAATGGACAGCTTTACAACAGAAATAAAACATGTTCACGTGCCGTTGATTTCCCCATACGTGGATTGCATTTTGATATAAATCAATGTTGTGCATGTTTAAGGTTTACAGAAAGCTACAGCTTTACAACCAGTAACAGAACCACTCGGCTGGAAGTCTTGACCACATTTGTGGCGCCTTTTGAAGCATTTTTATTATAATCATTTGACAAATAGCATGCTTGGCTTTGTGGCTAATTGTATTAACAGGCTGTCTGTTCACCACTTCTTTCTATCATTTATCCATTACCAATAAATCATCAGTATTAGCTTGATATATGGTGTGAAGCTCCTATTTAAGCATGCAAATGATAATGTAGCCAGTGCTAACAAGCTGATGTAAGCTTGGGTTTTGGAATTACACTCCACCTTCATCAAATTTGCCCACGCTACCCAAATACATGTTGGAGAAAATGTGGCGCGCATAATCTCACCCTGTCCAAAGTTAGATGTGTATTGGAATAAGGTTTTTCATTCTATCGAGAAAATATTTCATCAAAATCTCTCACCAACAAAATCCAAGGTTGTATTATTCTCGCAGGATTAGAGGGGTCAGCTGGTATCTGTTTGTGTCTGTCTGCATTATAATTGGATGACTGAAACCTGACCAAACATTACATATGTGGTGTGAGAGAATTTTAGAAATCCATCTAATGAAACAAATGCCTTTCCGTGGCTTCAGAAAGAGAGACGGAGACCTATTTTTACACTATTTAATCAACAAAGCCTGTTTTTTCTTAACTTCTGCAGCCAAAATATTAAATCCTTACACATGTAACTTTTCCTTTTAAATAAAAGAAACTAACTTTTTGTAATTTAGTTGGTAATAACCGATAAACGGAGATGTCTATGCAGAATGAGTCAGCAAACTTGTCTATTGAGTAATACGTATTGTCTCGTGCTTCTTCCAATTTCCAACTTCGTAACTGGTAATTCCAAGTATGCTTCACACTGTCAGAGGAACTTGCATGTCTTTAGCTATGAAAATGCATGAACATGTTTAGTCCTGCTGTGCTGCTCTGTTTTATACTGCTAAAATGTCAGCAAACGCTCTTAAATGTCACGTTAAAGAGCTCCAATGTGCAGCCGTCATAGAAATAAAATGAATGGTGAAACAAGTGTACTGAAAAACACATTTACAACTGTTTTATGCCACATCCCTCGGTAGGATTCTGCAGTAATATTCTTTATAAAGTTCATATATCTCTATGAGCTGATTCTCTTGTAGGTGGAACTGGACTGTTTCATTTTGTGAGGAATGAGAGTCAGATGGTGCAGAAATGTGAGCGTGCGGACAGCCTGAAGCAGAACGTGTATGTTAAAAAGGGCTCTGTGTTGTAATTGCTTTGTTGTCCAAGCCCTCATGTGAGCGGGTCTGTATGCCTCCCCTCTCACTGACATAACAGACAAGAAAAATTAGCATTTAGAGCAGTCTCAAGCCTGAGCTTTTAGCTCTAAGGGATTACTTGTACATACCTGACTTTATTATTTTAAGCAAAACTTTCACCACATGTACTTATGACCACACAACATTGTAACATTACATATGGCAGTAAATAAGGAAACGTTTAACAGGCCCGCTATTAATCCTTTTCCAGCACCAAGCACTGCAGTTGTTGAGATTTTGTAGCCAGCAAGTTCTTACATGACAAGTTAAAGTTTTAGCTGACACTCTTAACTGTGTTGTGCATCAGTTTCCTGGTATTCCCACCTGGTATGAGGAAGAGAGAAGGTTAATGAGAACAAAGACGCTCGATGAGTTCGTCCTGCTTATCTTATGTTACAAGCTGAAATGGATTCATTCTGACAGCCCGTGCGATTTTGACGATCCAATCAATCAACCATTGGATGCATAAGCAAAAATACTCATGGCTCATTGCAAATATGAAAGAAAAACAAAAAAGAAAAGAAAAGAAAAAGCAGAAAATCTCAGAAACTCATTGTGGTGTGGATTAGCTCACTCCAACACCTAACTCTGTCACATTAACAAAACTTCAAAGGAAACGTAATACCACACTGTGCTGTCAACAAACAGAGGATTATACATCGATTTTCTGTGTTGTATGCAAGTTGTGCTGCTCTTTTTACATCTGATCTTATCAACTTTCATCAACGGCACCCGGCAAAGTCCAAGCTGTGCTTTTCGAGCTTTCATCAAACGTTACACAGGGTTTGGGCGTGAAGTTAAATCTAACTTTTTGCTGAGTAAAGATGTGCAAGTGAAGATTGTCATTGGGGTCAGCAGAAAGTAAATATACTCACCAAACAATTCCCTGTGCTCCGGATCCAATGGGTCTAAGGTTCTGGTAGCGCTTTAAAACTGTAAAAGTTGAATCGCCCACATCTATACTGTAGTACTCTCTTTCACGCTTGTTTCGGTTCATGGTGAAGCCTTGGACAAAAGCGGAGACTGGGCATCCAAGTGCAGCTCGCCTCTCAAGATCTGCAAAGTATTAACAGGAGATCAGACTATAGATATTTCTGGAACACTACATATGTTTCAATCAAGAAGCACTGTAGCTGTGCGTTTAAAGCCCAGAGTAAAATCAGTGAGCCATAAATAGTTGTCCCCAGGCAATGCATGCGAACAGGTCCTACCAGCATCCCAGCCGCCGCTTGGCATCTCTGCCAATAAGTATTTTTCCACCCCCCTTTTTGTTTTTTGGCATATTTAATATTTGTGCATAAAGATGTGAATTACAAAGCAAAAGTAAAGAAAATGCATCTCCGTGTGTCTGTAAATGCTACTTTTGACAGGCTGAGCAGATAAATCATCAAATACATGATACACACTGTACTGTACTGAGACTGGAGGAACAAATCCATCGGACCTGAGCTAAGACCACCCTCACTGAATCATTACATCGAACAAAACAGAAAGGCTACATTTCATCTGTGTTTTTCACAAAGCTTTTCTGTTCAGAAAGTACTAATGGAAAAGGGGCTGCGCTGTTTTGAAAGAAATAAAAAAACAAAACAGAAACAAAGTTAAAAACTAAAGTCCACAAACTAATGAATGACGTGACAGTGGCTACATCCATCTTTTATCTACAGTTTATAGGTTTTTCCACCACTTGACATTTAATTGCCGTTCTTTTAATTCTGCTCTAGCAGAAGCTAATTGCTCAATTGTGTACTATTTTCTAAAAGCTCTGGAAAAACTGCACCAAATTTAAAACTGATATTTGAAGAATTTCGATTGAACTACTCAGGAAAATATTTCCATACACTATCCCACAATACAGGCTGTCTGGCACAGTTTATTATCTCATAATGGCTTCTAGTTAATTCAATCAAACAAGCCAGGAAGCTGTTATCTTATTGGTTACATTTAATCAAATGTTCACAGTGTTAGCATTACGTATGAACCTTTCATAATGAATATTTAGGATCACTATCTGCATCAAACACAATTAGATTTATTTCTTCTAGTGATCAGATCAGATCTACGGCAGGGCAAAACATAATGGTACAAATCCTGTCTTACTTTCTTGCTCAATAAAAGCCCCCCATTTAAACCCGGAAGAACTCATTAATCTCAGAAAAATCAAACCAGCCGTGTCTCGAATCCTAAAGGAGGCTTCATCAACTGTAATGACAACTAAGCCTCTGCAATCCAACTTATAGCCCAGAGGACCTGAGCACACAGTATATAAATTCCAAAGGTCAGGGTGACGGAGCAATGATCGAGGCGCAGAGGAAGAAGGAAGCAGAGTTTCATGCAGGGGATGAAGATGACAAATCATTAGTGGAATTTGGAGCATTGTGCTGAGGAGGTTGGCTGTGTAGTGATAGCTGTACGTTCCACGGGTCAATCCCTGAACTGGATTTCTCCAGCTACTGCAGGCAGACCACGCCCCACCCTCTTCCTTTTCAGTATCAGTCAGCCCACCGACCTCTACTAAATTAAAAACTTCTTCTTTTTTTTTAAATCTAGGATAGCTTTCAAAAGACTCAAGTCTCTTAACGAAATCAAAATAAACACAGCACTCTGTTGTTGTAACAGCAGTACAGAAAACAAATACTGTTTTGTAATGGAAGATATTTATTTTGGGGGGGGGGGAATCACCTTAATAACAGCAGTGGAGCCGTCTTAAGTTCTGTCATTACTTACTAAGATTCACTCAGAAAGGAAATGACCAGTGAAAGTGCCAGCTTTTAAACGTGGGGGCAGTGTGCCTGTGTTGCTCCATCCTTTCACTGCTGAAAGCTTAGTTAGTTATGGGGTCTCTCTCAGAGTTGAATCATTCTGTTCCAACCAATATGAAAACTAGCAGCAGAGGAAAAACTAGCAGAAACAGCAATACTGAACCATGTGTTATGGCTGCGGTGACTCAATGTGTAGTTGCATATTTAAGGAGGTGTGTGTGTGTGTGTGTGTGAGGATACAGCACAGTGTAGAGTTTCAGAAGGGTCAAGTACCTATGGCACACTTAATGCATAAGTATAAAACCCAAAATACGCACGTTTAGTCGAACAAACAGTGATTTCTGCTGCTGCCCCTCCACATGACCAACGCAGGTGCCTTACGAAGAACAGAAGAAAACACAGCCAACCCCTGAGGGCTAGAACATTCAGTTTTATCTCATTTTCTTCAGTTTTGCTTTAACGCCGCTTTGAAGGGCTGAAGTCAAGTTAAGTCTGAGTCACATCTGCGACCAGACACAGTTTAGGAAGGAACTGAATCACTGCTGATGCCCAACAGTGACGGGTGTGAAGGCACCCGATACGTACTGAGACTGGATCTGGCAGACCAGAAGTAGTCTACGTCACACGGGGTCGCACTCTTTTTGCTATGTTTCTTCAAACGTGGCAGCGGTCACACTCAGATAATGTGCCTCTTGCCATATTAAAAAATAAATAAATACACTATTTGTTTTGCATATAGCTGTTGGCTAAACTGCACACTAAAAACAAAGTACTGTGTTTGATGGCGGTACAGATCAGGTTGTAGGACTTAAAAGATGTGGTCAAGATTTGACTTAGAAGTATAAGGCGTGTGTGCACCTCTGCTGGTTCAGGGTTCTGACATTATACACTCACCTATTTAAATATAGATAGAAACTAAGATCCTATACGTGGTCACTCAAGACCCATCGTCGGGTCAGCTGTAAAGTGGCATACGAGTTAATACCTAACTGTATGTTAATGACCAACAAGAACAGGGCTCTAATTCCGAATATCAGAAATGAGATGCGCGTCTGTTTGAAGACTTATCTTTTGAGTTTTAATTAAAACTAGCAACCCCGAATTACAAGAAACCGACAGATTCATTCAGAAATGGATGTTTACACTGGCTCACATGCCGCCCTGCCTGTCTACTCTAAACACAGCTCTGCTTCTTTTCCCCTTGTGTTTTGTCTTTTTGGCTTCTCCTCATCGGTGCCCTCTCCTCTCCCGCTGCATTATTCTCTTTGACTCTGATCAGAACATCTCTCTTCCTGTCGCAGAACCTTGTCAGAATTCTGCATCTAGGCCACACGGTGAAGAGGTACAGGGATGAATACAGAGCTCAACTTACAAACAACCCTGAACACAAGCAAGAAGTGTGCTGCTGGATGTTTAACAAAAAGACACACAGTACACACAACAAGAGAACAGGAGAAACACTAATAAATGTACTAGCTGTTAAATTCAATAACCGTCTTCATGCATTTTTAATCAGAGTTTACCTACACAGGCTGTGGATTGGCATTTCGTCTGAAGGAAAACGCAACATTTTGCTGTGTTAATGAGAAATAATAGTATCCTACTGTGTTTGCAATGTTCCTCATACATTAACCCTGCAGCCAACCTTCCCTTAAACCCCAACCAGGTCTTGTAAGATGCTTCAGCCCTGACGGTGCCTTTCTAATGTGCAAGCTGCCAATTCCACAGGCACTAATGCACCCCCATACCATCAGTGCTGCACGTGTTTGAACTGAGTGCACATAACAAGCCCAATGGTATCTCTCCTTTTCAGTCTGCAGACTAAACCAAATTACACCAAGCGCACATTTTGACTCGTGCCTCTTTGAACCATACAGTCAGGTTGTTTTGGTTACATACTGACGTCCTATTTGTCGTCAGTATGTTTCTTCAAAGCAGCGCTTAAATAAATGTTTTAAGGCTGGGGTGTTCAATCAAGTAATTATTAGACTACTACAGCAACTATGCAAGAATTCACTCAAACAATTATGACGTCGTCTAGCACAACTTTGACAGCGAATGCTGTCAGGCCTCCACGTCGCTTTCGTATTCATATTCCCCGTTCAATCCAAATGAGCTCAGCTACTTTCATGTAGAACATTGAGCCGCATCCACCACAAAGCGAAAATGCCAGCTTTATTTGCCAGAGGTATCCTTCTGCGCACAGACCAGAAATATCATGCAAAACACTTCTGGACACGCTTTTCAGAAAAACTCATTTAGCATATCAAATATAGGCCACACGGGAGGGAGAGGGTGTATTCATGCTTTGTTTTACTTATGTGCAGCTCTATCTTAACGCCGCACAGAGTATGTGTAAACAAACGTTACATGACCATTTCTCCTATGTGAAAGCAAGAGCAGTACAAAGGGTGTCAGGATCCCTGTGAGACGGGAAAGTCCCAAGCTTCCTTTTAAGACGGGACTCAGCGATCTGATGGAGTGTATCACGCCATCAACCTCAGCTGTTAGAAAGCAGGGAATCGTATATGCGTGGAAGCCTGCATGATGAATGCGTGTAAAAGAATTGTGGAGCTGCAAATCAAGTCAACCTACACAGGCAAGTTCAAACCACTTGAATAAGAAATTACAATCGCAACAGCCCGAACCTGGACGACCGCATGGGTAACACAGGCAAAGATCTACATATAACTGAATAAAAAAAAGAAAGAAAGAAAGTAATCATCTTTTTCTCAACACGAATCAGGAAATAATTAACTGTGCAAGAAGCTGTTAAACTAGCTTATTAATTATTTAGTCTGCACAGGTAAGATTCTGCAGTTTTCCAGATGGAAATCAAGCAGGACTCCGAGTGTAAGCTGCTCTCACCAGAGCCGAGAAGCTTTGGAACGCTCTGCCAGGCCCAAGCATCGGGGATGTTTTCTTAAGACACCAGCTCCAACCATTTCATTAGCTAATGTATGTTATTATCCTGCTTTTAATGATAAATGTTTTTACGCATGTGAACACACACTGAAGCAGTTCAGTAGAACTAAGGTTTAAGGCATTTTTTAAATGACAATCGCCACAGCAGTGGTGCAGCTTTTTTCACAACTGACTCAATTATTAATTAGGATCCGTTTGTACACGCTAATCTGAAAATAGATGACAACACTGAAGCGCTACAGTATTTTAAGCCCTTTAACCTGCTTTTATAAACACACATGTGCCACATGAAAGTTGCAGCTGTATCAGAGTTCAAATGAAGCACACGTGGCACAGCTATTGCCATCCACTCACACACCGGTGGTGGGTAAATAAGCCCTCTGACAGCCAGACAGACCTAAACAGATAACTGTGTCAAAAAGTGGCAGATATGGCTTCTGAACTGCCGGTCCTGTCCAGATATTCTCCCACACAGCTGTCCGTCACGCTGTCACTGCTGGGAGCTGATCAGTCTTTTACCGTCTTGTCTACCTTTGTTCCATTTCACTCAGAAAAACAAAAAAACGTGAGATTCGTGCAAATATCAAACACAAAGTTATCTGGGTGACCACAGTCGATTCCACCAGCGGTTTCGCTTTTTATCTTCAAAGCGCTCGCATTCAGCCAAAGTAGCTGCTGCTGATAAGAGCTCACAAGGCCTTATTCAGTGCCAAATTCTGGTACCAATGAAGGCCCTGAATCACACTTCTCTTATTGGTTTCGTCTGCAGAAACTAACCACGGGACTTTATTGTTAAACTTCCTGTAATCTCGGCCTAGATTTCAAGCTGTCTGACAAACTGCTGATCAAGTAGTTGACAATATTCTGAAAAAGGAAAAATAAAAATAAAACAACAACAACATCAAAACAAATAGGCAGATAAGCTGTGTTATGTATCACATGCCTTGTAGTAGCAAAGAGGAAACACACCACAAACTGAGAAGAAAAGCTTTACCGATCTATAAAGCAGAAAGGAAATGCTATAATACCAGTAAATAGACCCATCCCCTGGGCTCCAAACTGGGGATCCGCTGATTCTGCATTTTCCAATTGCTGATAGGATACCAACACCTTGGCTTTAGGTATCTGCCAGTATCAAGTTATAATCTGATACCAGAGTTAATAAACTGTAATCTTCACTCTGAGGATGAAACTGGGAATCATTCTTTTAATGTGAGGCAACATCATGGCAAATGGTAAATGGACTGGTTCTTATATAGCGCTTTTCTACTCTGTCTGAGCACTCAAAGCGCTTATACAACTAATACATTCACCCAATCACACCCATTCACACAAGCACATTTCTTTAAGTGCTTAGTATCTATCATTCACACACATTCATACTCCGATGGATGCAACAGAGAGCAACATGGGGTTAGTATCTTGCCCAAGGATATTTGGCATGCAGACTGGAGGAGCCTGGGATCGAACCACCAACCCTCCGGTTAGTAGCTGACCTGCTCTACCACCTGAGCTACAGCCACCCCAATCAGGCTCAACTTTTAAAAAAATAACTAAATAAATAAATAAATAAATAAAAAGCATATCTGGGTTAGAACAACAAAGGGACCCGATGCCACCTCTGCAACATGCAGAAGAACAACACGTGCAGCAAAGGAGACAAGGAAACGCAGAAAGGATTCTCTGGTGTGATTCTACTTTCACAATAGTGCTCTGTGCTTTGTTTGTAGCTAAAAATTCAATACAAGGCAACGCATCGAATCCGAGTAAACGCCTGGTCAAACACCAAATATTCCTATAAGCCTAAGAGTGCCCTGTGATTGACAGCCTGAAAGCCAATTTCAGTGTACGACCTGCAGGTAGTCGCCAACATAAGAAGCTAAACTCATGGGTGATGACGATGAAACTTTGAGTGCGACATCCACAGCTCCAAGCTGATCTTCTACAGGTCCTGAACCAGGCAGCTGGATAAGCTGCTGACAGAGAAACTGGATTTTTTCCCCACCCCGGCGGCTGGTTTAGCATTTTCAAACTAGCTCCGCTTAAGTGTCTTATCAGCATGTTCCTTACAGTAAATAAATGCATTATACGAGACCGAATGTCCACAACCTAAGTATGTAAACATAGCTGATAACAGTCTAACCATCCTATTTAAAAATATAGTAAGCAAACACTGTGACAGGGATGTCAAATCAAAGACGTCTGAAGACGAAGTGCCAAATGTTGCAAATAACTAAGAGGACGCATTGCAAATCATAACAGACAAAAATTATTGTTTTCCGTTTACTGCTCAGAAATTCTGGGCCCTTCTTCTCGTATGTTAAATGATTATTTCAAACTTTCAAGGAGCTTAATTTATATGCTTCTAGGGCCTCTGTAGGCAAAAACAAAACCAATATGGGCCAACCTTTTGTGTCCATAATCTAAAAGTGGAGAGAGGCACAACCATCTCTGCTCTCAGCTGCGACTGTTTGAACTGTGACGTGCTGGGTTAATTGTTGTATTTGTGTTAGGGCTGGTCCCAGCAGAAGAATTAAAGCAGGACGAACACTGCATTGCTATCGTGACGACTGGTTTAATGTCAAACAATGACTCCGCTCACCAAGAGAAATTATGTTACACACTTGTGTCTACTGATAACATGGCCTGCTGATGGGTGTCTAGATACAAACAGTTGTGTTCAATTTTATCACGGAAGACAACAGAAATCAATGAAAACATGGTCAAATTCACAAGTTAAGAGGCTTAAAAATCTCTCCAACATTTCAGTATCCAGATGTCAGAGTGGGCTCAATGTGGGTTCATAATCCCAGCTCTGCGGGCTACCCTTTGCTTTTGGTGCAGGAATCAGATTTCTTGGTTCTTTTGGCCTGACCATTGCTCCCCTCTTGGCAGGTTGTTCCCAAAAGCCCCGCTAGCAATGTGCAGTGCACTGTCAGATCCGCATCGCCCAAATATGACGACAGAAGCACTTCAGTGTAACCAAGATGCACATAGTGAGTGCACAAGCTGCAACCTGGGGCGATCTCTACCTAACCCAACTTTGGCCAGATGATACAATTATTAATACAGCTAATAATCTCGTGTGTTAGATAAGAAACACACAATCATCTGACCTCATCTCTGTTTAGAATAAAGACAGGAGCTGAGAAATGCTCCTAAACTGCTGCAACTGGCAAAAAAAAAGGAGGAGTACATTTGTCAATCTGCAGGTTAAACCCTAACATTAAAAACACACACAAGCACAAAGACTGCAGTCTGAGCCTGATTCTGATATGCCCCTGTGATGTTGCAAGCTGTACAGATATGCTGCCAAACACAAAACATATCAATAAAAGCAGAAAACCGGTGCTAGATGAAAACAGGGTGTATTCAAAGGCGTTAATAAGTGATTTCTGTTTACGCTGGGGAATGTGGGTGAGCACAAGCTGGAGGTCATAGCGGTTTCCGTGAGCATTTCACGAGTGGCAAACACCACCCGGTTCACGCTTGGTGGTGTAAGCTGTGCTAATGACATGGATAGGTATACTTCCCAGTGTAGCCGCTCACTCTGGTTGCCTTGTACCATTTAGGCCAGACCTGTCCTGCCTGCTGTGGTGCTGGTCAGCCTATATGTTATGGTGACACCTATTTAGAGTAATGTGTGTGACCCTCCGTTCCTCTCCCGGCAGTTCACAATAACACGTCAAACATGTCTCAGTGGGAGGAAAATAAAAAATCCATATGTCGCGCTCACCCCTCTCTGGTTAATTCCAACAGTGTCG
>VUQR01000813.1:0-12091 GCA_015108515.1 Hemichromis elongatus
ATCCCGAAACATTTCTCTGTTACTCTGAGCTCTGGATGCTTCTAAGAATGACTAAAACAGGTGTTCTCATCCACATCCTGGTCTGCATCTGTGTCCTGCTCATGGATGAAGCTGTATCGCCGATAAACGGATCCACCTTTGCTGGTGTACACCACATCTACCTCATCTCCGCTATCTGGCTCGGGCACGCCGTGGGGCATGTTAATGTTTGCACTACCACTCAATCTCTCATAGCTTCGTTTCCAACAAAGCATCTTCCTAGCATGGGCTTTAGCCAAGATAAATACAGCCAGAGCCAAACCTATTGCCAGCAGCAGAGCAACAGGCAAGGCAGCTGAGGTGTGCTTCAGAGTTCTGGAGGACAAACTCATATCAGTTTCTTGGATGTCTCCTGATTTGGGTGGAGGACCCTCCACACACAGTGCTAGAAAAACACAAAATTCCTTTAGTAGAGTGTCACATCTAAACAATATCTCGTTTGCTTATGAAAGGCAGCACCTCTACCTGAGCGGCTGTCACAAACACAGCAATTAGTGTAATTGCGTCCAGCCTGACAGCATGGAGCACAACGGTTCTCCACAGCATGAAGAGCAGAGTCAGTGTGACAAGTCAGACAATGGTCAGGTCCAGGGCCGTAGCAATGCCTACATGACTTGTTACAAGGCTCACATGTTTCCTACAATCGAACAGTTAGACACATGGACATTAGACAGATAAACGTTTATGCCAGAGGTTATGCTATGCTCGGAAGAGACTGGAAGACAAATAGCCCAGCGTGTTTTACCACTATAAGTTCTAACCTGACAATACGCGCTATTACTCACTGTTAATCCTGTTTTACCACATTCTGTCTACTTCCGCTTGAGTACTGCAAAAAGCTAGTGATCAGTAGGCATACAGCGAACTTCCGTGGTAGCTCGCTTACAAATATATGTGACAGCCAAACTAAAATACTAATTTGGGTCAGTGTTGCCATTAATCATATTGATCATTAAACTATAACCCACCTCTTCAGAAAAGTACAGTCCCTCCTTACAGCGTGGATAGCAGACTTTGTCCTGTAGAGTGCTGCCCCAGTCACAAGTCAAGCAGCCCTGAGGAGAGGCATCTGCAAACACACATACAGACACTGAGGAGATAGTAACTGGAGAGACACATAAAGCCCAGATCACTGGAGTGCTGCTATAATGCCTGTTCTATTTGTCCCATGTCACCACAGGTTCTGCAGAGGTCACCGGGTTCCTAACCACCTTTAATACCACGATCTTGCTCTCAGTTTGGGAATCGTTTGTCTATAGGAAGAGTGCTTGCTGCTCCAAATGTGCTCTCTGTAAAAATAGTGATCTGTGCCTTAACACAGTCCTGTCTATGAGCACTTTAGGGAGGGCTTTTGAGTTCATTTTGCTTCTGCTTTGATTTTGTTTGTGTGTGCAAAACAAGGTACAGAAACATCTCAAAGATGATCAAGAGAAACGGGAGACTCCCGAGTTAAAATGAAAGCAAATGGTCTGAATAGTTACGGCAGTGTTGCATTTCATGAGAAATGTTCTATTTCTGTTTTGGAGTACTGGACTGAAATTAATGTAAATGATTATAACAAAAAAGCTGTATGTATGTAACACAGTAAAATAAAGAAAAAGTAAAAAACATGTCTGAATACTTAAAAATATTGGCTTTTGTTGAGTCACTGGTTTGACATTTCATCTCTACCTATGCATGCCTGACAGCTGGTATGACATTGTTTGCAGATGTCGTCAGACTGATAGAAGCGGTGGGGGCAGCGCTCGACACACAGCTTGGTGCCTTTCAGCTCCAGAAGAGGAGGTGGACACGTCCTGCAGGACTCGGGCCCCGGTCCTGTACACAGCTCACAGGACTGGTGACATTTATGACATTGGGAGCCCTCCCTGTAATACCTGAAGAAATGCATAACAAAGGGTTAAAAACATTTCCTTCGTGTTTGTCAAATATGTAACTGATTAAAAAGAAAAGTTTTAAGAATAAGTTACTTTACTGCTGAAGAAGGAGAAACCACATTAAACCCTTTCTTCCTGAGAAACATTGTTTCACTTCCAAAACAAATACTGTGTAATTATAGTTTTGGCTCACTAAACTAGACTGTTTGCATGAATTGTTTGTCTACTTAGGGTAAACTTTTCACAAATGGTAATAGAGCATGAAGCTTTCTACCCAGTGGGACAATGGGTGACACAGAGCTGAAGGAGCCGCAGGTATCCTGGAGAACATGTAAGACAATCTCTTGGTGATGCACTAGTGCAAGATGAACACACGTGGTCACAAGGCAAACAAAGTCCCAACATCTTTCCATCAGCTTCCTGCCTTGTAGTGTAAGTGCCATCAGGACACGTATTAACACATGTGCTGTCTGGAAAAAAGCATAAAGCAACAGAGTTAGCACCTTAACTTGGTGGCTTACTCACTTCAGAGAAGTAACCAGTCGATCCAATAGTAGTACAATTGCACAAATCGGTTTATCTTGAGTGGAAATTGCCAGATAATGTTACAAAAGCCATTATTATGAAGCCAGCTGTGAGAGCACTAAATGCAAAAGCAAAGTCTATAACTCAGGCCAAAAATGTCATTAGTGATTAAAATGAGAAAAGGCTTTTTCAAGCACCTGTAGAGCTAACATTTTAAAGACAAATGATTCTGATTTGTTTTGTCTTTGCATGATAGATCAACTTTAAAATAATCAGTTTTGTGCCAATTTTTAATTATACCACAAATCACCTCAGTTGCAAATAAACCTGTGGAAAATGCTCACTGTAAAGGTATCTGGGGACAGCACAGGTCTGGCATTCATCGTTGCCCGGCCCCTCACACGAAAGACAGTGTCGGTGGCAACCCTTGCAGGTGAACTGGTCGTTGTGTAGGTAGGTCCCCGGTGGGCAGGCTGTATCACCTGTCACACCACACAATAGCGTGTTTGGATCCAACACAAGTCCTCTCTCACACTGGGTGCACTCGTTGGCGTCCGGCCCGATGCAGCTAATGCAAGTCTGGTGGCACTCTAAACACAACCAAGCAAGGCAGATTGCAACACTGTCATGTCACATTACCAAATTTACACAAGAGTGTGTGATAATCATGTTTTAGAGGCCAATGAATTTCATTTTAAGCAAATAGCTTATTTCATTATCCCTCAGTTGTGAGTTGAGTAATTGCTTTTGGCCATCGCATTAACCTCTTTAGAACTTCAGAATACCTTAATTTAAAAAACAAGTTAGTCAAGCTAATGCTCAGTTCCCTTTGTTACACACATTCTGTTTTATTTTTAAAGCTTATTCAAGCATGAACATATACATACATATTCAAGGTAATTACTATAGGAAAGAGAGTTTAATAGAAGGTGAAAATTGGATGACCTCGCTTATAAGGTTTTGTTCTTGTGTACTTGGTATGGACTTCTAGTGCACGATTTTTAGATTGTTCTGTGTAAGTCACATTGTAACCACTTGCACTTGTGCATTTGTGATTTCACCATGGACCTCAAGCACAGAGCAAACATTTAACTTCTGAGTTTAGCAAAGCTAACTTTCATGTCTGTGGACATTAGTGTTAGGTGGAAGAGTCCATAGTGTTCAAACCTCAAGGTGGTGCATGTCCATTTTGGTTTTTTTATATACTTTTGCAGAGCTTGCACCGTGAATTTGTCTGATTCTTTGTGGTGAGCTTTACTATGATACCCTGAGGGAGAGCAACTTTAAAAATCTCCACTTTAACAGTCACCACTGGCACAACTTTGGCATATTTGGCTCCTAGTAAGTTGATCCTCTTCCCCAAAATGAAAGTCAAGTTGAAGGGTCAGACTTCTGACATCGCAGAGGAGATCCAGCACCGATTGCTGACACACAAATTCAAGTGGTCAGAATAGGACTGGCACAGTGAAGCAAAATCAGCAGTTCTGCTGGAAGCAATGTGGCGCTACAAGCCAATTTATTTTATGTTAGGAACTACTTTGTACAGTAGTATAGGTACTACTGTATAAATACTACAGTATAGTATAAATAATACGATACTGCAGGACTATAAATAAACTGCTTTTAAAAAGTTCAGTGCCAGATTTTTTCCTAAATATTGCCTCCAGCACACGCCATCCATATGGTAAAACTAATACAAACTAAAACCAATAAAACCAAAACGGAAATGAGCAAACCCAGTCTGAAAACTAAATTAAACTCAAACATTCAAAATTAAACAAAGAATAAAAATGAATCAGAAAATACAATAATAGTAACTTGGGGCTTATTTTACATCAATTCCCTAAAAACTATGATACAGAAAAGATCAGTTTGAGCAATTACCCAGAGAATTATGGCCTGTAGATGTGAGTATTGCATCACATCTACATCTTAATTTGTCCAACTATTTATATAAAAGATATCACAACTCTGTATTAACTCACAGGACTTGCACCTGTGTAAAGTACTTTCAGCAGCACATTGTGAAAGAAAATAAGAGAATATTACTTGTGGGGGTATCTTAACATTATTTTAAAAATACTGGTGGTGCCAGTGGTACCCCTCAGCCTCCTAGTAGATGCACCTATGGTATAAATGTAAAAATCCTATTCTGCTTTGTTCTGAAGTTATCACATTCACAAGATTGACGTCGAGGTCACCGAGATGCATCTATGTTATCAATTTGAAAGTCTTAGGTGGTTGGTGTTCATGCCAGTCACCCACCCGGCAGAGTGACAACAACCCATCAGCCTTTTTTGGCTGAAGGGGAAAAAATTAACTTTACTTTGCAACATTACAGATTTCCTGCTACTAGGATGGTTCAAAGCTCAAACAGAGGTGACATCATTGGATTTAAATGAAATAAAATTTGGCAGTTGCATACTTGCTACAGTTTCAATTTCTAAAATCTTGATTTCCTCCATCCATCCATCTTCTTCCGCTTTATCCGGGGACGGGTTGTGGGGGCAGCAGCCTAAGCAGAGAAGCCCAGAACTCCCCAGGCACCTCCTCTAGGTTGTCCGGGGGATCACCAAAGCGTTCCCAGGCCAGCCGAGAAATATAATCTCTTCAGTGTGTCCCGGGTCTCCCCCGGGGCCTCCTCCCGGTGGGACATGCCCGGAACATCTCACCCAGGAGGCGCCCTGGAGACATCCTTGTCACATGCCCGAACCACCTCAACTGGCTCCTTCTGATGTGGAGGAGCAGCGGCTCTACTCGAAGCCCCTCCCGGATGGCCGAACTTCTCACCCTATTTCTAAGGGAGAGGCCAGCCACCCTTCGGAGGAAGCTAATTTCTGCCGCTTGTATCTGCGATCTCGTTCTTTCGGTCACTACCCACAGCATAGGTGAGGGTAGGGAGGTAGATCGACCGGTAAATCGAGAGCTGAGCGTAAAAGCGAAGCTCTCTCTTCACTGCGACGGACCGGTGCAGTGTCTGCATCAATGCAGCCGCAGCACCAATCCGCCTGTTGATCTCCGGCTCCTTTCTCCCATCTCTCGCGAACAAGACCCCGAGATACTTGAACTTCTCCACTTGGGGTTAGGGTTAGTTTTTCATTAAACTGAAAAAATATTTAAGTAACAGTAGCCATCTGAAAATTAGAACTCACCTCCCTGATTTGGTCTTTTGTTTCCTTCTAAAATTCAGATGTCAAAATGTATTTTAATCATTTGTTTTTATCAAAAATATTTGGTCTTCGAACTGGCGTAGTCATGAAAACTAGCAAACATTTTCGCTGAAGAAAAGTGAAGCCGCAACAAGAAAACTCCACATATTTGGTGTTTAAAACCAAACCAAATCTATGAATCCAGATGCTCACCTTGACACTCCATGGCTGCAGTCTCATAGTAAGTACCAGCGGGGCAGTCCTTTGAACATACACCTTTATAGAGCTTGGGGCTGTAGGTTGAGCAGGTCTCACAATCATCCGCTGAAGGCCCTGAACAGCTGCCACACGTAGGGTGGCACTGACCGCAGCTGCCCTCCTCCATGTCCTCATAATAGCCCACAGGACAACTAGCCTTACACTCACCGTTCAACATCAAGTAAAGGAAACTGCACCCTGGAGGAGTGAAGAATTCGTAACACAAATCTCTCACCTGTATCGAACATTATATCTTTTAAATTTGCTGACTGTGCTAATAACTCACGAAAGCAGGTCCTATCATCTGAGCAAACGTCACAGTGGGGTGGACATCGTCTGCAGGTACCATCATCTGCAGGGTACATTCCCAGCGAACAGTTGAGTCTACACATACCACTCTCCAGGTAGTAGCCGTCAGCACAGGACAGACACTGGGATTTGATCTCATCACACGTGAGACAGGAGCTATCGCAGGCTTCACATGACCCCTCTGCTGTCTCAAAGAAACCTCTAAAAAAAACCCCCAAAAAAACAGTACGGTCGGGAGAAAACAAAACATACAAAGAGAGGCAAAGCATGAAGAAGATCGCCATCATTGCCGATTGGTGTTTGCTTTACTACTTTTCAAACTGCTTACTCTGGGCAATTGGACCAGCACCGGCCTTGGTGAAGAAAAAGTTTATAAGCGCCTTTGGGACAGCTGATACAGTTATCACTGGTGTCCACACAGGCCTCACAGCTGGGAGAGCAGTCCTCACACAGCTGAGTGGCAGAGTTTGCATATGAGCCAGGTGGACACTGCTGTACACAGGAACTGTCCTGGTCCAGGAAATATCCTGCGAAGCAAAAAAAATATATACAAATACATCCACGCTTGCACAATTGACATTGTGATTAAGGTCATTTACTCTGAAAGGTTAAAAGCAGTGAATATTACCTTTAAAACAAGAAGAACAATCCAGTGCCTGTGGACCAAAACAGGTCTCGCAGGAAACGTCGCATGTGTGGCATTCACCATATTTGCCTGGATATAAAAAAAATATACATACAGCACACAGCTTGTTTTACCTATCCCTACCACAAGAGGGAACCATAACAAGATTTAACTTCAGTGTCTCAGGCACAAATATAAAAAGGGCTCTATGGGCAGAAATAAACAGAAATGATTGATAATCAGGAGCTTTTCGACTATTGCATTCTGTATTTAAAGGGAAATATTTAGAAAAGTTATTGCTTTAAAACCATTCATGTTCAGTGTTGCCTAAGCATAAATCAGGTACTAGTGTTTGAAAAAAAAAAATACACTAAATTAAAATTGCAAATATCACTGCTCTTGGCTCTTTCAAAGTAACAGCACCTAGTCAGTTTTAAAGATATATTGATGACAGTGAATCCCTCCACATTTCTGGGACAGTGTACTGACCTCCAGTGTCAACCAAAGGAGAAAAGCAATCATTTCCACCAGAGACTCAGAGAAGTATCGTGTTATGAGTGTTACCTGTGATTCACCTATGACCCGATCCACCGTTCTGTCCTTTTGTTCATAAACTGTTCACAGTAATGTAGCTGAATTACAGAGGATCACATAAAACATCTTTTTTAAACCAGCCTAAGTCGGCCCTTATCACGCTCCTTCTACTTACCATCAAAGTACTGTCCCATTGGGCAGTTAATGTGAGGACACTGTCCATGCACAGGAAAATTCCCACCAGGACAAAGGTCGCAGTCTGTTGCACGAGGTCCGTGGCATGTCTGGCACGAGCTGTGGCAAGGCTGACAGCGCCACCCAGTGGAGTCGCTGAAGGTTTGCTGAGGACACTGTTTAATACATTGTCCCTCTGACACAGACACGGAGGCACAGAGAGGTACTGATGTTATTATGACATTATTCCTATACTGACAATCTTAAAAACATGGATACTACAGCAGACAAAAGCACATCTCTACATGTTCCCTTTTACTTTTTTTCCCTGTAGAAATAAGTCAAGAGAAACCCTAAGAAGTTACTCTCATTTGTAAAACACTATTTATTTTTTAAATGGTGCTGACAGACTTTTTCTCAGAAGTGAGCTGTTCACTGCTGTTTAAATCCTTCTCCTTTGTGTGGCCTTATAGGATCACTCGCTCTCTAAATTCCATCTGACTGCCCAGGCACAAAACAATGACCTAGATTTTTTTTTTTTTTTTTAAACTAGACCTTGTAGCTAGAGAAGGTGGAGGCCGATTAGTGTAGCAGCGGGCTCGCCAATCTTTCTTTACTCTGGCTTTGTTTCCAGGCTTTATTTACACTCTCCAACCCTTTTCTCCCAAGCCTATAGAACACAAAAACACAATCCCTTCTTCTTTGTTAGCACAAATCATACGTTTGCATATCTTATGTTAAACGAACATGATTTGCAAGCAAAATTAAGACTCGGAGTGCTTTCATTTGTCTTTGGTTAGTCTCAAAAACAAAGTAATTAAAGAATATATTGAATATACTCTTTTAGTATGGTATGGAACATATGAATGTTATTTGCTTCTACCGTTGAGGAAGTAACCAGGCTGGCAGGCAAAGCAGCGCGTGTTATTCCTGCAGTCTTCACATGGTGCTGGGCAGGAGAGACAGACACGCCTGCCTCTGTCCTCATAGGTTGTCTGAGGACAATGTCTGCGACACTGGTGCCTGAAACTGTAGAGAAAGGTTCATTGAAAATCTTCCGTTGGTTTCTTTAACTTGTTTGCACGTGTTGAGAAATAATAATCCCTCACAATTAGCAAAGTATTTTTCCTCAATAGAACTTTTAATTGGTCAGTGACAGCATTACTTGAACTCCCTGCCACAGCTATTAAATGAAAGTAGACTTTGTTTTGCAAAGCAAACATGCAGAACAGAACTATTGTGATATCAAAAAACCTGATGAAAAGCACCGTGATCTGATGGCAGCAGAAACACAAAGTATACCACACACAAGCGGTAATCCCAACGTGCATTGTGTCAGTCCACTGCACACCTGTAGATGAATTGTTGACTTCAGTGCACTCCTCTCCCAACTCATGCAGTTTAGTCAAACAACAGTAGGGAAGGAGGAAGGAGAGGAACCACAATGTAGGCTGGCTTTCTTCAAGCATATTGTGGTTCTACTTTCTTCTTAAGGCAAAAAGATAATTGGTGTTTTATTTGTAGCCTCTAGGTATAGGGTGATTTCTGTCATTAACCTATCCTATCAGTCCTTCGGGGCTCAACTGTCTTATTAAACATGAGACAGCTGCCCTAGAATTGAGCTTTAAAAAAAGTGAAGATTTGATTTGCAAAGATGTCACGCTAAAACATTAAAGAAAGAGGGACTTAAAGCAAGCCAAGCAGCAATAAGCCACTAACATATGTGATGTAGCATCTTGTGTAGCCTATTCCACCACCTTCCTATATGAGGGAATCTGACCGGTGACAGCTCAACCTGCCCTTCCTACTACGTTGCCGTGGATCTGGTGCTAAGATGTGGGGGTTGTTTGAGGAGGAACAGCTGGAGGCGCCACACTGCATCCATCAAGTGGTTCACAATAGCAGCTGGTACAAAACAGGTCCCGTCTCTTGCCAGGAAACACTACTCTGCTTTAAAATCTGCAGGATGTTTAAGAATCCCCCTGTGCAAACACCAGGCTATCCATTCCAGAAGAGCACATTTGCATTTCCAACGCAACTGCTGTTTAGGTATTTTACTCCTGGACTTTGTTAGTTAGAAAATATGCTGTAGGTAGTCTCAGAAAAGAGAAAGCCCCAGGAAATGAATGATTTAAATTACAGTGAGAATGAATCACAGCAATTTTTGGTTTTGCTGCACTTCTTTGGTTCCTTGGGGAGGAAGGTAAATGCCAATAAATACCAAACATCCATCATGCTGTGATTTCTTTTAAAAGGCGGCGTTTAATGCAAGAGTAACACTGGCCTCACTCATTCATGGTTTTGCAAAAGCTGTTGAACTTTAACATTTTTCACTACTACTACCAGTAAAATCTCAAAAGGAGGAATTTCTTTTGGTGCTGTCACAATCTGCCGCAATGTGGCCGTTTTTCCAATTTATAACAGCTCCCTGCTGGATTATATTCATTTTATTTCTATCTGCTACACATGCAGATAAATAATAGCTATAACTGCATAAAATGCTAAGACGAACAGTCATGTTGAATCTCAAAAACAATGACTTTTACAAAAAACTAAACAAGCAGATGCAGAAAAGTAGACTACCCCTATGTAGCATCCACAAAAGCAGGTGCTGGATTTTCTTGCAGCTCTTCCATTTCTACTTGTTTTTCTCTACTTTCCAATGCTCCTCACACATATTATAAGAACACTTTGTTAAGTCTCTTCTGAGCTCAAAACCAAGGCTCAGGTAACAGCGTATGATTCTGAATGGAAGGTAACCTGACTCACACGATTCCAGGAGGCCTAAACTCGGGGGAGGAGTGCACAATTGGGGGTCTGTTCTGGCTCTATAACCTGTGCTACACACTGCGTCCAATTGATAAGCTGGTGTAAACACGAATATAGATGCAATTTTATGTAGAACCGAGAAAGCTGAGCATATCCTGATAAGCAATTTGTGAAACGGTTGGCCATATAATGCCTCACAGTGCATATAGATTTACCAGACTCGTTTTTTTTTGTTGTTGTTGTGTTTTTTTCCTGCAAAGCAATACCAATGAATATAAAAAACAATTACAGGGTCATTGTGAGGTTAATTGTTTCTTGGCAGCATATTTAATCTCCATAAAAAAAAGAAAAACTGTTTGAAAAATCATAAAGCATAACACGCAAAAGCACAACTGTTCCATGTCGGTTAAACAAATAACTAAATCGAGTTTTCTCATTTTACTATTTACAACATTTCAGTCCTTTTGGACTCTAATTTATAAGCATAAATGGATTAACTCATTTTAAAACTGTTAAAAACCAAAAATGAAATTAGAGCAAATAATGATTTACATTTTTTGTGGGTTTTTTTGCTAATAATTAGTAATATTCAAACTAAAAGAAAATACCTGTCAAATTCATAAACAATAAAAAAAAATTATTCCTAATCGACGCCATTGTCTGTGAGTGATTTTTAGAGCAGAGCACGAGCAAAACACGGTTATCAAAATATAATAATAAGCTAAGAAAAAAGAACTCACAGAAAGTAACCTTCAACACAGCTGCTACAGATCTCTGGGTCTTCTGGGAACAGAGGAGAAAAGGTGATTAATTAGCATTCATAGGGAGAAACAAACTGCATTGTGTTCCTTTATCACCGGGGTTTTAATATACATCCCTAAACAGTAATGGTGTGTGGGCCTCATGCAGAAAGCATGTTTACCTGTATAACATGTTTTGCAGCCAATTTCACAGTCAATGCACTCTCCTGTATCAGGGTCCTGCACCTGCCCTGAAACACAGAGACCCAGAATACCGAATGCCTCTCTGTTAGGTAAAGATATCGCTTCCACAAAATCTCCTTTTTGCACTTACCTATGCCGCACAGTGCCGTTTGGCAGACCCCATTGTGAAGTTTGTAATGTCCTCGACACTTGGCACATATGTTGCCATCTGTGCACAGTTCACAATTGGCTATGCAGGGCAGGCAGGCATAGTGACCCCTGTCAGGATAGAATCCCCGTGGGCAGTGTGTCCGACAGCGACCTTGGTGGAGGAAACGTTCCTGTCCGTCTTCATCTGAGGAGGAAGAGGAGGTCACGGAGGAGCTGTTAGCATACTCTATTTTCCCTTATCATAAAAATGCTGTTTGCTGTGTTCTGAGAGTGAAAAACATTCAGAAATGCAGAGGTAAGCTTTAATCCTTCCTTCATGTGACAGCCAGTTGGATGAAGGAAAGTTTAAAAGACACGGCAACTGTGTAAAAGTAAGTGCCCAATGAAAGATGAGGATTGCTGAGGGAATCTGTGGCAACTGTTGGGAGGCTCTGGATTCAGAGATTTCACACGCATATTTAATAAAAACAGAGAATAGCAGCAGACAAATGGAAGGCATAAACATCATTAGAAACTGACTGACTGCAGACAGCAACAGTGCCAGATCACTTCTTGACTGATGCTCCAACTAATATAAACACTGGCAATTAGTGGCAGGCCAGAGATCAGAGCTGTAGGCAGAGACAGCCTTGTGTTGGCCCTCATGATTAATGCTCTGCCACCTGCCACTAGCCTAGCAAGGCACCTGTGGCACCTGAGGCATCTCTGAGAGCAGCAGAGTTACAGCGTTGTCTCATC
>VUQR01000813.1:12111-38562 GCA_015108515.1 Hemichromis elongatus
GGCTGCAAGCTGCTGCTGCTGCCTCTCTTATCCTTCCACTTCCCTCAATCACAGCATGACCAGAAAAATATGGCACATGACAACCAAGCATAGGTCCACCCAACTAGAATGTTGAGTATCAGTAACGTGTGTTCAGGGGAGGGAGAGTGTGAGGGAAAGAGGGACCGACTTGCAGCTTTTGCAGGTTGAGCCTGGTCAACTGCAACAGTACTACTTCCAGCTCTTCCAGATATGTTTTCCCTGTTCTCATTAACAAAGGCCTCTTTCTGAAATGATCACATTACACCGTGACAACTCGGGTGAAAAACGATCATACATTCAGTCCTTCCCTATTTCAAAGGTAGCCAGCAAGTCCCACAGCCTGCCTCTCTGATTGTTTAACAAGAGTAAATGGTAAACCCGAGCTGAATGCTCCTCGTCGAACAAAAGCCTTTTTTAAAGAGCTGGGTAATCATTAAATAGACTAGTAAAAAAAAAAATGGATTACTGAGTCGTCAACAGGTCTTTGTCATAATCTGGTGTCTGCGTGGTAAAATAATAACAAATAATAATGAAATCATTTTTAAAAACAATTATATAAACAATAGCATGCATATGTAGTGCTCTCATGTCCTCATTTTAAAGGTACTATGTTGGATCTTTTTGCCAATTGATGATGAAAACTTAGTTATTGTCACATAAGATACGCGACTTTAGATAAACCGTGGGTATATCAAATGCACCGTAAGCTATTGTGTGGAGAAAATGTAATGGATATTTAATAAACATCGCCTTTTTCATTTGAGAAAGCCATTAATAACAGCCCTATATTCACTGCGTTATACGTGCTAAGGAAATCCTACTTACAAACTCCACAGGTAGTGCATTCAAACAGCTCGTGTCCGTAGCACTCGGAGCAGGTGGGATGACACAAGACACACTGGTTCTTCAGCATAAACTGGCCACTCGGACAGGGCGACGGTGGTTTACATCCAGTAAATCCAACGCAGAAGACGAGGAGAATGGCAAACGCGACGAAGGACCCCATGGCTGTGCCTGAGGACTTTCGCTTGAAAGTGAGAAAGACGGCAAACAGTGAGGACTGTGTCCAAAGACGCAGTGTCCGTGCGGCAGGTAAAGCTCGCGGATCGATATGGGGGCTCGGTGTGAGGCACCAGCCCAGAGATAACTTGCTGGACCAGTTCAAGTGAAACACTGGACAATGAGAATGGACCGCGGCGAGCATTTAGTCAATGAGCCAAAGAAAACGAGAAAACACCCAGTCTCTGTGAGTCACGAGAGATAGATAGATAGATAAATAATTTCCCCAGCACTGCAATATAGATCCCAAACCAAACGTCTACCTGTGAGGTACGTCCACTAAAATAAAACCATTAAATAATGTTGGGAGAATTTCTTTCTTGTAGAAACTCACGATTTTGCCCGTGTATGACAGAACTTTATAGAAAAATGAAAAAAAAAAAACCCAACATTTTTTTAAACATTTCCTAACCTATTGTCTACCCCATTAACACATTCACAGCTCAGAGGCCTACTTCACTACCACCGTCTTCACCTTTTTTGACATCAATAATAAACATTATGTATACTGATCATGCTTATTTTTTCTTTTTTTTTCCTTTTAAAGTAATTAAAATATAAAATTTAGAAGCTTTGTGAAATGTATAAAATATTTTTTTATCTACAGGTGTTCCTAATAAATTGGTAAATCAGGGTGTTTTTAATCTCGGGATTATAGCTTTGGGGTCACTGGAGTTTGGTACAGTCTGTGATTTCGCTGGCTTCTCTTTTCGTTCTTTCTTTTTCTTTTTTTCCTTTATTGGTTCATCCACAGCGGCCTCTGGCGGCCAAATACTGGATGCGCATGCGAGGGCGTGTGCAAAAAAGGGCTCGTCAGAGGCAGACGTCACGCGGCTACCGGAGGAGGCGTGGCTTGGTTCTGCTGCAGCGGAGAGAAACATGACATGGGGATGAGCGAGAGAGAGGGAGTGAGTGACACAGCCTGATAGGAATAAACGGCTCGTCAGAGGTCTGGACTCAAAACGCTATGATGGGGAGCCATGACTGAAGGCAGAACGGTAAGAGACACGGATGATTTCATCTCCTTCTACATGTATGTGTATGCTATATTTCGCACACACGGCGCGACACGTAGATTCGTGGCTCATTTGGTAGTGAGCACAAAAGGCTGCCACTGCAGACAGGTGCACCTGCCTTTATGGGAGTACGTGCCTCGATGCATTCAACTTCAGCTCCTGTGCGAATACCTTTTAATTTTCTTTGGACGAAGGCAAATGCACCCAGGCCACAGATTTCCTCGACGGTCTGGGATGAGTCTTGGAGTACAATGCTGTAAACATGGACCTCAATGCTTAGTCACAGACCTTTGTGATGTAGCAATATAATATAGGCTTCGTCCGAAGCAGCTGGTTATATATTTTGCAGAATAGCCTTAAAAATTAAAAAATAAATAAAAAATCCTATTAGGTTTATGAGGCTGGGAAACCGTGAAGGTTATAATATTTATATTTTCTTAGTATTCCAGACATGGAATATTCATTTTCCCAATGCTTTTTCTGTTTTCTTTTTGGAGGGCCAGGTGGCTTTACATGAAGATGGTGGTAAAATGTACAACAGCTGGTTAGTTTATATTAAATCACAGCAATCTCACTTTCAGCTGAAGCCAAACAATAAGTGCAAAGAGCACTGCCTGCTTTCATTCTGGTGCCTGTATGCTTCTCTTTATGTTGGCCTGGTTGACTAAACCTACCAGCTCCGCTTGCCTGTAAAGATAGTGAGGCCACTGATTCATTGCTGTGGTATTTTTAAAACACATTCACATTCTCTGACAAAGACCTACATAATAACACCTCTTCTGTCACTAATTATATTTGAGCTAGGTGCAACGCTGGTGTAATAAACGCTACCTAAATATGCAAGATGAGATTTTCGATCAAGTCAACTTTGCCGTCTTAACTTTGCCTCCTAGTCAGGTCTTTGCTGCCGGGGTTTTAAATTGTTTGCTTAGGTTTGTGAGTCGGGCAGCTGACAGCAGGCGGGTGTGATTTGGAGATAGCTTGAATAGTCCAGGGTAGAGCTACAAAGCTTGGGCCTGTGGCTGCAAGGCCAGGCCAGGCCAGCTCCGTGGAGGGCTTCGGTGCAGCAGGGCACAGGGAAGAGGGCGCTTGGCACCTGATCAGTTACCACAGTGAATTCTGTTCCTGTCAGTGGCATTTATCTACAGAACAGCAGAGCAGAGATGACGGCTGTTGTTGAACTCAGTTGGGCTTTCATGTCACCGAGGCAGTGCCGCTTTATCAAACTGCTCTTCGCTTGTTACAGAATGACACCCCCTTCCAAACATCTGTGCCAGTTCCACTACCTACCCGAAAACCTCAGCAGAGAAATTACCTTCACAACGCATCACTATGAAAAAACCCCAAACAAAAACAACATTAGATGCATTATAAATGCAACATTTCAGACATTCCACATTTTACATTCATGCATATTTTGCATCAGAAGAAAGTTCTAACTAAAGCGTTTCTATACTGGTATTAATCTAGACATTTAAAATATATATTTGGTGGACCTGGAAGAAGAACCCATCTCCGTACCCGATTCCCCAAAGTTTAGTGCTTTAGAGGAGATGAAATGAGTCAAGTGCCCCTGGTAATCATGGACCAATCACTGACTGCGGTGGCTCTGAAGTAGGGCCTGTTCTTCAAACGTCTCTACAGGTGGGGAGGCAGTGTTAAGTGGTCTGTCTGCAGGCAGAGGGTGGTCAGCTAGAGGCCAAACATGCAGGCAGAGAGGCTACTTTCACACATCAGCATAGCAGGTAGTGGTTAGCTTTTCAGCCACTGCACTCTGGTCTAGTGTGAGGCCTTTTTCCTTGAGGTCCTCATTCAGCATATGGTCGAATTTGCGTAAGAATGAAAATATGACGTGTACTTCGAAATTAAAGATCGCCTGTCTCATAAAGCTCCAATAAATCCCTGCACAAGTATTTCCTTTCATTCTGCGGTAAAGGCTTCATTCACAGAAGTGTTGTAATGAGATTATTGTGGAAACCCTTTATTGTAGTTTCTATATTTGTCTACGTTTACTAGAAAGGCTAGGGCTTGTGTTTTGCAGTTTCCTGTGTTTGATGTCTGAATAACTTTAGAGCTACACATAAGCTTGTTACCAAAATCCAAAGGGGAGCCACACAACCTTAAGGTTCCTTAAAAATCATGTCATGACGAAGCGCTGACACTTTTCGTGTCGTTTTTGTTTAAAGTGATAAGCTGAGACACATGCCAATCAAACAAGCACTCCCACAAAGATGGCCCTCTTTCACCCTTTACGTTGTCGAAATGGATCATTTGTCAGTCAATTAATAGGATCGGCATCCACAAGCCCAGTTTGGATGAAAAGCGTTTAAATTCAGAGACTTTTCTCTGAGCTTTCCTTTTAATGTTGAATAATGTTTAATGCAGTCAGCTTTCTGTGAGCGACTTAAGGTATTTTCCCCATTGTCTTTTTAATATGATGTTTAATTTAGAAAATAACCTCTGAAACTCACTCTACGTCCTTTTATCAGCAACTTAAGAAACAACTTTTCGAAGCCACCAGGTTTCAACAGATGGTTTGATATGACGTTTGTTCAAACACAACCAGTGAGAAAGATGGCTCAGCTGAGACGGGGGGGGGCAGCGGGAACTGGATTTTAGGCTTTAGCGAGGAGACGTGTGCGTGTGAACACGTTCGTGTCTGCTTCTCCTGCACCTAATTGCATTTGTGTTGCTAGGCTTGTCTGGTGCTGAGTCTGGGAAGCATGGTGCTGCTGGAGACGTCTGCCATTGAAACATTCCCCCCTCAAGGCCTAGTGGGCACAGCCATCCCCTGTCCTGCCTCGAATCAGCAGGGGAGCAGTTTCTAAATCAAACAGAACACTGTTGCACAGGATACCCTTGGTGACTCAATTTAGATTTATGCAGGCCCACAGCGTAGGTCATTTCCATTCATTCAGAGAAATAGGTCAGGCTCCTTTTTCTCCTGAAATTCCAGCTGTATTTGTTAGAAACTCCGTGTTTCTCTATTTTGTCACATATTAAAAGGCAAATGCACTCACGGGTACGGGTAGAGAGTAGCAGCCGTGCTGTATTTGACTGTAGTCTTCACGTCATTCATTTTCCTAAGAAGAGAAAGAAAACGCTAGGCTGTCTATCGTCTTTCCTCTTTGCTTGTTAAGCCAAAGAATATATCGCTGAATGTTTAACGAAACCCATTCGCGGACTGTTTAGGAGCCAATTTGAAAAGGTCAAGAATAATTGTAACTAGTGTTCACTTATGAACGTGTTTGCTGAACTTGTTGATGTCGCCCTTGGTTATTAGTCACATAGCTGCAGATACAATGCATTCATAATGTCTCAAGAATCTGTGGTGGGAGGTGTGCTTTGATCATTTCCCTGCAGCTGGTTTCCTCCCACCAGTGTTTGGTGCATCTTTTTACATAGCCTAGCTGCGTGGTCTGGACTCCATGTGAGGGCACAGTAAGTGTAGGCTGGGGGTCACGCATTTTTTTTTAAAGATAGTTTAATTGTTTCCTGTACAAAGAAAGAGTAGTGCTTCAATTTGTGCAATTTATTTAAAACCAGGGATGTTTTTGAAAATATCATGCTCGCTTTAGTCAGTTTGACAACACTAACTGCTGTGGTCTGTAAGATTTTAGTGTTATATGATTGTAATCCTCAAGGTTTCCTGGCAAATTGAACAGCTGGCTCTTGTAACCAGCCATTTGGATGTGGGGGAAGTAGCTAGCCTAGCTGTAGGGACTTGGTAAAAGGCCAAAGAACCAAAATAGCAAGATTTAAGGTGAGCTTATGATCTCCACTGGTGGTTCCCTAATAACTGTGTTCTGACAAGAGACAAACTTTAAACTGGAAGTTGAATTTAAAGGATCTTCTGCTAATGCCTTGGTGGCAGATACAACAGGGCATTCGGAGGTCCTGCTCACTCTGTGATAATAGGTTGGTATGGGTTCGATAACATGCAAAGAGTTAAGAACACATTAGGAAAATGTGGTGGTGAAGTGAATAATGTACAGACTAATGAGAAATATAGGGAAAATCTGAGCCTTTGAACCCAAACAGTGAAGCAAGTAAAGGGATTTGGTAGCTGTCTTGTGTTGTCGGGGCATTTTGCTGGCACCGTTTGGGTCCCCTTGTTTCTTTTGAAGGAAGAATCATTGTAGTCATTCTATTCACTTTCTTGTGTTTAAAAATTTTCCATCCTTATCATAATTCTGATGGTCACCAAATAATAAGAGAATCTTTGAGAGAATGGTAGATTTTCACAAATTTTATGAATCAGTTCAAACAAGGGGTATTTTTAAAATTGTTTCCTTGATCTCCTTTGGCTAGTAAACCTAATTGTCTCTTAAACTGCACTCAAGCTTACTTGAGAGTTATGTATTCATTTGATACCAAGATTATGTTGTATCACGATTAGTTATTTGAATACTTTTTTTTAGCATCTTTGCATATTAAAACTTAACTGTCCTGTTAGTGTTCTTTATGTTGGACAGCGGCTGTTTAGTTAGGGCTTAGCGAAGGACAGAATAAAGGTAAAAAATGCTCCCTATGGCTTTGTATACCTGAAAACGTTTTATTTTGAATACTATATTAAGGATAAGGTTATGTGATACTTGCCCTTTCCACCTACTTGAGTGTACATGCACAGCCATGCATGCACCCACCCACACAATCAATCCAATAGAGTGAAACTCTGTGCAATGTTGGCATTGTGTGATGTAGATTCTGATATATAACAGGTGACAGAATATCTTTTTATCTGTTTCCCTTCTTATTCGAATGATCATGAAATTTGCCTGTGTGTTGTATTGTTTTAACAATAGATTATATTGTTACAATGACATCTGTCAAACTGAGATTATTGTAGGTGATTCAAAACAGCAGCTCTAGCAGCGGTTTGATAGTACCTATCAAAATGTGCACAAAGGAGGAGAGCCAGTGGCGACAGTGTCAAGGGTGTTAAAGGCTGAATGATCCTTTTGGGGGGGAGAAGGCTGGGTTTGCACTCCATTTTTACAGAAGAGTTACTGTCTTGCAAATAGCTGAAGACTTAATACTAATAAAAGCTGTCAGAATATACAGTGAACTTCGTAAGGGGCTTTGTAAGTGCAGGCTGGTATATGTGCCCATCTCGACCCGTCTGTTGCCAAAATCATCTACAATGGGCTTGAATATCCAAACTAGGCCACAGAGAGATGGCAAACGGTGGCTCAGTTCGATAAGTTCTGCGTTGTTTTTTACAGTTATGTCCATAATTTGTCAGACAGACACACAATTTTTGCAGTTATACCTTTGTACACTACCACCACAGTGGATTTTAAATCACAAAAGGCTTGCAGGAATGTGATGTTTAACTTAATTATAATTATAAAGACTGCTTTTAATACTTGAAAGTATTTTGCAGCCAATGACTCCCTGAAGTCTAGAACCCATGAACAACAACTGCATTCCTCCCTTGATTTGCTCTGCCAGTGCTCTCGTTGCAGCCTTCAGTTGCTGCTTGTTTGTGGGTGTCTTTGCCATCAGCTTTGTATATAATAGCATGCTCTACTGGGTTGAGATCAGGTGACTGACATGGTCATTAAAAAATATACTTTTTTTTGGCTTGAGGAATTCTAGGGATGCTTTTGCAGTATGCTTTAGGTCATTATCTGTTTGCACTGTGGAGCGCTGTCTTATCACTTTTGCAGGATTTGGATAAATCTGAGGAAAGTTCATCCTGCTACTTCCGTCAGCAGTCACACCATTAATAAACACTGGTGGTTTGGTTCCACTGGTGCCCATACATGTCCATGCCATAACACTACCTTCATCATGTTTCACAGATGATGTGGTTCATTTCAGGTCATAAGCCATTTCTCTTCTGCTCCATACTTTTCTTTTCACATCATTCTGGTACAAGTTCATCTCGGGTTTATCTTTATTTTTTTTTCAAAACTGTGAAGTCTATTTTGATATGGTTTCTGTTTCTGGTTGGTCTTCCTGTTTTAGTGTAACCAGCAGTTTGCACCTTTTTCTAAACCCTCTGTATTTCCACTCATGAAGGCGTTTCTTGATTGTAGACCTTGATAATGATACACCTACTTCCTTGAGAGTGTTCTTGACTTGGTTGGATGTTGTGAAGTTTATCTCCTTAAGCATGTAACTAATTCTTTCATCATACACTTTACTTGTTTTTTTTTTAGTACTTTCAGGACTTTTAGTGCTGTTGACCTGGTCAGTGTATTGATTCTTTTCAAGAATCTACCAGACTGCTGAATTAGCCACTCCTAAAGTTTTGCTATCTCTCTCGTAAGTTTGTTTTATTGTTTCAGATTTTTTCCAGTCTAATGATGGTCTCCCTCACTTGCATTGTCTAGTGCAAATGAGGGCCTGGCTTGCACTACACAGTGTCTATTTGGGCCTCATATTTGAAATCAAAGTCAAAAATTGAAAAATACAAAAACCCACTTTGAATCATCCATTCTCTGCCGCCTATTCTTTTCAGGGTCGCATCCCAGCTGTCTTGGGGCAAGACGCAGGGTACACCCTGGACAGGTCGCTAGTCTGTCGCAGGGCTAACGGCGACAGATTCAAGCTCACTTTGAATAATTATTACTATATATAATATTATATTATTATTATTAAATCTCCTGTATTTATCATAAAAGAATCGGGTTAACAGGCTTCGTGTAGCCATGATGCTGCAGGCTGTGTAGAAAAATTGCTGTAATTTAGGGGTTGGTGGTATAAACGGTATATGGTAGAAACTATATGAATTTGGCCAACGGTAGAGATTTTGACTATACCGCTCTACCGTGATAGTGCATGTTGATGGTGTGACATCAAGCTCTGCCTGTTTTGGTTGAAAGCATCACAGCAGCTGCAAGCAATATAATCTGTAAATTATGCCAGGCGACAGTTATAGCGTAGAGACGAAGCACATTTTTGAATATGAGGAAAGCTAAAAACTGCGCTTTCTCCACTTCCGTACCATTGATTCATTAATTCTCTTGGAGTTGCTCTATTCCCATGTTGTTGCAGTATTTTAATGACTAACCTCGTATTGTGGATGAAGTATCTCAGTTGTTCTCCTGACTGAAGTTTTGTCCGTTTACAGCATCTTGCCATACTGTTAACCCTCACGTTAACTTTTATCGAGTTGAAAAAAGTTAGCGTTTATCCTCCAGCTTCACTGTCTTTATGTTATGCTGTCATAGCTGTGTCGCTAGCACAAATTCAGTAATTTATACATAAGGCACACTATCGATTAAACAATTTTACATGTGCTTTATAGTGCAGAAAATACGGTATACAGAAGAAAAAATAATAGTAAGAATAATAATAAGAAAAAAATATATCACGATATATATGCTTCAAATTAGGCCATATTTTAGGCCATATCTCCCAGCCCTACTGTAATTCTTAAACATTTAAACAAAATCCTTTTGTAAAACCAATTAATTTAAAGCTGGAAGTCAGCACTTTAGTCACATATTGGCTTTGCTCCTGTGGTGATGTACAGGGGAAAACTGTGAAGAACTTGTCCAAGGAATTATGGACCTAACTGTATCATGTGGATCTCTGGGTGCAGTGTTGCTGTTTACTCTGGGAGTAGATGGCAGAAGGATGCACATTCGATGGGAAAAGGCAAACTGGGAGAAGCAGTATGAAGCTTTAGTTAATGTTCTGCTGGGAAATCTTTGATCCTTGCATTCGTCACATAGAGCCCCTCATGGCGGCAGTATTCCCTGATAGCAGGGGCCCTAAACGGTTATGTTGTGGACTTGGTTTCCAGACTACATGGGTTTCAATGCAATCATTTGTGGGACATGTTGGATATGGTCTGTGAATTCAACATAGACCACAACATAGATTTGCGTCTAATGTCTCAGCGCCCAGTACAACAGGACATCTTCAGAGGGCGTGTTCAGTCCATTCATCAAAGAGTAAAGGCAGCACAAGGGCGCCCTACACTGTATTGTTCTCCTGATTTCTCATGCTACCAAGATAATGAAAATAATGAGGCTACCAAGTACTGTATATCCTCCTTCCATAACTATATGCGGTCATTTTGAAATTCAAAGAATGAATTGAAGGGACATCATTCAAACCTACTGTATACATTTTCTGGCCATAGACAAGTGAATAGCTGAATAATATGTCGTAGATAAAAAGCTTATCAACCCATCGTATTTACAAAAGAGATCCTCAAGAACTGAGATGACTCAAAGACTTGCAGGTCTTTGAGCTTGTGAGAATAGTGAAAGCAAGCACAAACGTCTTTGTGTTTAACACAGAGGACACTCTCCCTCAGCAGAAACTCAAATAAGAAACACCAGCTGGCTTCACTTATCTCACGTGGCATCCGAAGATTCATCATAGTCAGATAGCAAGCATTTCTATATATCTAATCTGTACATATCTTACCCTCCATGCTTGAAACGCTCACTGCAAGACTTTAGTATACCTGACGTAGGTTGCTAAGTGCTATTTATATCCACAATATGCTAGTTTTTTTGTTTTCCTTTGTTTGGTTTTTTTTCTTCAAATCAACAAAAGTCAAGTTCCTGCTTTGGAAGTGCTTCAGTCTGTAGTCCCAGCTGTCTGCTGGTGGCATTCTTTCTAAAAGGGACCAGTCAGGAAAAGAGGTATTGGCCGTTGCAGCAGGAAGGCTGTAGGGACTGACATTTTAAGGGGTTATGATCTTGTTCTGTGCCCCTCAGCAACTGGCTCTTTGTTTGGGTGCACGCTGTACACACAGCTGAGCTGTGTTCAGCTCTGTTAGAACCAGAAATTTAATTTCACTCTACAGTCACGTGAAAAGGAAAGGTTTTATAAGGCTCTGTGTGTCTTTATCAGTCTCTCAATTCTTGTGGAGGAATTTCGGTCCACTCTTCCTTACGACATTGCTTCAGTTCATTGAGGTTTGTGGATGTTCCTTTATGCAGAGCTTTTAAGGTCCTGCCACAGCCTTTCAGTCAGGTTGAGGTTTGGACTTTGGCTGGGCATTGCAACACGTTTATTTTTTCTTTTTCAACCATTCTGTTATAGATTTGCTGCTGAAATTGTGATCATTGTCCTCTTGAACGAACCAGTTTTGGCATATTTTTAGATTTAGATTTTGGACACGTACATATACATGCAAGTTAATCATGTTTGAGTCTTTTGCTCACACTATATGTCTCAAAAGAGCCAAACAACATTTTTAAGGTATCTAAATGACTTATATATCATGTTTAACCTGAGTAACTAAAGACCGTGAGGGGTTTGAAAGCGATGTACTGGGAGTTCGCTCTCCTCGCTGGCTCTAGTGAGTCTTGAGCCCCCGGCTAGCTATCAAGCTGGTGGGTAATCGACATCTCTAAAAACATCAGAGCATGTTTGCAAATATGTGATGTCTTAAGAAACCACATGGATTTTGGACTACCTCACCGACCGACCACAGTATGTGAGAACTCAGGGCTGTGTGTCGGACAGGGTGGTCTGCAGTACAGGGGCCCCTCAGGGAACGTTCTGGCTCCATTCCTCTTCACCATCTACACTGCAGACTTCTCCCACAACTCCACCCAGTGCTTCCATCTACAACTTCTATAGTATATAGTATTTTATTTTATCTTATTCTATTCCATTCTGTGCAATATCTTTTTCTTCCTACTGCTGTAACGATGCAACTTTCCCACCTGTGGGACTAATAAAGGTCATCTTATCTTATCTTATCTTAGATATTTGAAGTTTACACAGCTACGTTCTCGCCTGAAAATATCTTAAAGTTTATTTTGAGACACAGAAAGAGTAATAAGAGTAATATTAAAATTAAGTAGCTGCCGCCATTGTTGGAAACTGGAATTGGCTAGGCCGTGCTATGAATTCTGGGATATGGTGGGCCACGAAGGAAGCACCCAACCCATCCTTCAAATCTGGGGAAAAAGTGGACGCATTTGGAGGAGTCTTAAATTCCTCGCCAATCAAAAAGCCTGCGCATGTGCGAAGATATTGCCCATCGTCGATTATTGGACTTACAATTGTCGGTTGGAAAATTTTTACATATCGCCCAACCATAGTTTCCAGATCATATAGCAGCAAAATAAACCCAGATCGTCACCTCTTATCCACTGTGGTTGACAGTTTGTATGAGGTGTTAGTTCTGATATGCTGATTTTCTGTTCCATTTGGTCTCTTCTGCTCAGTGGCTGCTTGTTGTCTAACCTAAGCTGGGCTGGCATGTTTCTTTTCTTTTCTTTTCTTTTCTTTTCTTTTCTTTTCTTTTCTTTTCTTTTCTTTTCTTTTCTAATTTTACTGGCATGCACTTTAACATTTACTGTGGCCTGTAGATTCTTGAGATGCACCTCTTGGGGTTTGTTTGCAGTTTCTCTGAGCATTACACAGTCTGACCTTAATATGTATTTCACTGGGAAGATTGTTGCATTGTGTCAACACACATCAGAATGCTTGGAGGTGCTCACACTTGCTGATGATCATTTAATCAAGTACATTTGATTTAACAGCACTGGGCTGCTGCTTACCCTGTTATTTCCTATGAAACAGTGAGGGTGTACTTCATTTTTCACAAAATGATGTATGAGGTGCGAACTCTTGTTTTTGTCTCTGTAAATAAACCACAACAAACATAAAGCAGAAAAGTTGTTTGTAAACTTTAATAAAGCCTGATTGTGTTTTTTTTTTTTTTTGTTCTTAACTTTTAGCCGGTGTTATACGATCATGGTCCCTCAGGTGTTGTAAACAGTACATTACCCATGCTGTGGAATGCATCATTAATCACAATTTACCTCAAATAATAATGTGATAATACATTTTAGTGCTAATTGACAAAATCTCTTCACTACATACATCTGCTGTGGTGGCGGTATGCAGTGCAGTAATGAAATGCAAAGTGACATTAATGCTTCTGGCAGCATCTTTCTCACAGCATGTAACAGTGAGCTGCACAGAGGTGTGCTTTTTTGAAGTTTAAAGTATGAGAGAAGAAGACAGAAGAACAAAAGGTAACGTTATGAGTGTAGACTGTACGCTACTTCATTAAAGACACTGCCAAGAGGTCAAGAAATTTCGCTTTGCATTAAACCAAAGTAATTAGGGTTTGACGTAAAACAGAGCGCATCGTTCCACATAGTCAGCTTACCCTCTTCCTCAATATTCTTGTCCATGGAAGTGCTTCTCAGCAGTTGATTTCTCAGAGAGTGGGGATGCTCTCAAATCCCTGCAAAGACGTGTCATCTGTTGGTTTTTCTGATGGCAGGGTAAGTCCCGCTACTGAATAAAGTATTATGGAGGGGCAAGCAGGGACACGGCACACTCCCAGATGCTGATTGGAGAGGGAGGGACAGACGTGGTGGGTGCTCTCAAAAATCAAAATGATTTACCTTGATGAGCTGACACCTGGTCGGGACTTCTGCTGTCCAGTGCACTGATTGAAACACAGCATGCATTCCACAGGACACCTATTATACTGTCTGGATGATGGGATGTATGCATTTAAACCAAGCAGGGACCTTCAGGGGTGAAAAATGAAGCCCATGTAAATGTGAGAAAAATCTGCAGTTCTTTAAATAGCCACTTGAGGTAGTCTCCAAGTTCAGAGATTCAGAGACAAAATAAATGTTTTTACAGCCTAGTAGAAGAAATGGTTTTGGTCTCTATTGACAATATCTCCCTTCATAACATCTGCATCGAATATTAGTATTATTCTTTTTTTAACTAACATGTTTGGATTTTGCTAAGGTTTTAAGTTAGAGATGTAGCCACTTGAATTAACATGCTTTGATACAGGCCTGATGTTTTTTCAGGCATTGTTGGTTGTTTTTTTTTCTTATTAATTTGTTTTAAATCAAATTAACTGACTAAATAATATGGCCTGCTGCTGAAACATCACATCGAAGAAGCCATCGGTCCAGATTCGGTGAGTTCCACCTTTAGCACGAATTAGCAGGAAAGTTTATTTATGCAGTTTTCTAACAAATTTGTCCTCATTAGTTGATAGTTCTTCTCAAAAATATGGTAACTTCTAGCTCCAGAAAAGCACGATGACGACGGCCATAAAGCTAACCTGATGCACATCTTTTATCTACAGTCTGTGATGTGAAGGCACACACACACACACACTCCCGAGGCACGTATACAGTCACCACAATTGCAAGCTTGTTATTATAGCTGCAATTAAGGAGGGACGGAGATTGAGTCTGGCTAACTGTTATGAAGTCTGAATAGCAAGTGGCGCTTCCACTACTCTGCAGTGAAATTCGCTAATTGAATTTCGTGCTCTCAAGCAAGGACATTGAAAGTGCTTAGTGTTTAGTTTGGCGAGACATTATAATATCCCATTACATGCATTTCCCATGCTAGGAATGTGTGCATTGTAATTTTGAAGCATGCTAATGGACCGCGTTGATTATTCAGTACTGATGCAAGGTGGAAATGAACTGTTTTCCTGGAACTGTGCTCATTTGTTTCTCCAGCATATAATTACCCCGAGTTAAATATTTTTCCATTACTGTATTTTGCCAGTCTGTCCATTTATGTATTGGCTTCATCAATAATAGCTGTTTGTTAGCTGTTGTTGTTGTTTGCTGTTGCTGTTTTCATCTTGTAGTATATTAAAATGTCTGAGCTGTGTCCATTGTTGCAAAAATAACGGGCTTGTTTTTGTGTTTCTCTCGGACCATAACTGAGAGGGTGGCTTGACATTTTGCTGCGCACAGGCATGTGAATAAGTACTGGGTTAGAATGAATGCCATCCTTTATTAGCTGTCTTCTGTGTTTTGGCAGCCCTTTGCTCTGCACTTGCTCCGTTAGCTTTGAGATTGGTAAACACGCTGAGGGAACACTGACTGAACATGCCACATTGTTCCACACAAACAGATAAACGTGCATATTTTGCATTCACACACTCATGAACTCCAGAGAGGGGGATCATAGGGTGCTTATTTACCAGTGTTGAGCACAGCAGTTTCGGCCTGTTGGTTCCTGAAACTGCTAACGGCAGCTCAGCTCACACGCTGGTGATGAAGCCACAGTTGGCTCGAGGAAGCTGTTTGTACAAGCCAGAATATAAGATTTTATTCCCTGCTTGCCTTGAAGAATCCAAATTATTCCATCCACTAGAAGAGGGATCATACACTTTGAAGGCTGATTTGATTCAATTTGCATTTAACCAACAAGCCCACATCTCCCATCCAACCGTGATGAATGGGTCTCATGCTAATGTTTTATAAACCAGGCTCAGGTTTTAGGTTTCAGATGTTCTGCTGATACTGAACTAGTGCTGCCCGGTATACTGATGGGAAACTATGTAGTGAACAGGTTGTTTATGAGCAGAATGCGCCGAGTCAGCCTCTGTGATTGCATCGTTATTTATTTATAAATGCCATTTTCTTTGCAACAGTAACAAATGTTTATCAACCAAAAATCTTTGTTTGCAACAGTAACAGTCAGTTTTCTTTAACAAGAAAACACATTGCACAATGAGCAATCAGCAGAAAAACAATACGCTGGTTGCTCAAAGAGCAGAAGAAATTGTAAATGAAAGTTTATCATTTATGTGTACATTTGTAAAAGGAAAAGAAAAGGAAAAACAGTCTCCTCTCATGCTGACGTTGGATTGAAGATTGACACCAGATGTTCGGCCAATGGCAAGTTTAGCAGTAGATTGTCAACACGTCACCTCAAGTCTTTATAAAAAAGGTTTCATCCACCATCTCCAGACTAAAAATGTTTAATTCTTTTCTTGTTAGGTGGCAACTAATGTTAAGGCGATGAACTTTCTCATAGTTAGCTGAAGGCTGGTGACGTGTGACATGGTGCCATAAATCAACTTTCAGAGCAGAATGTATCAGATGCACTGCTACTGCCTTGTCAGTAGTGGCCAACAGGGCTGATTACAGTGACCCTGAAACTGGTAGCTGCTGGCCCCTTGTCAAAGGATGTAAGTATTCTCCAACTGATTCTAGAGTGGTTGCTGGGAATTGCTATGAAACTGATTGCTAAAGAACCAGTCATGCAAGTTCAGAGAACAGCCAGGGATCCCCCTGGTAACCACTCATCATTAGGAAAACCGTGGATTCCAATAGCTAAGTGATTTTTTAGAGGTTGCTTGTTTGTCCCAGTGACAGCCAGCAACCTCCAGCAACCACTGACAAACTGGATGGAGAATATACATTTTTCTTACCTACCAGAGATTGCCATTAGGTTTTGATAGTTCTTTCGGCCCGTGTGACTGAGGCCTTAGATAGCTAGCATATGATAGGTTAGCTGCAATCACCATTGCTTTGACAGAATTACTTGTCTTTAAATCAATATTGAAACGTCCACATGAAAACTACATGTAAATGTGCTTTTGTAGTTGATGCCTGAATATAAGTGCAGGATTGTAAGTATAGTGCAGCATTTCCCAACCTTTTGGAGCCGTGGCACGTATTTCATTTACACAGCACACCATCAAACCAAAATGTCACGAAAAGCATTTTGATCATTTTTCCCTGCACACCAGGTATAGCGGAATTGGCTCGGTCTGTCCCCAGTATACCTTTTTAGCTTTCTTCTGACCACTAATGATGCTACGGCCTTCACCTGAGTTAGCATTTTTTCCAGGACCCAGCTCAGATTGACTACTTTTTCTTTTAAAATATTTATGTATTGCTGTTACACACGTCGCCTGGTCTCACAGCGTCACTATTATGCAATTTCTTCTTCATCTTCTTCTGTTTTTGGCAACCCATTGAATTAGAGCAGGTAGTTTTACTGCCCTCTAGTGGAAGGCAATGTAATTGCTCTGCCTATTACGCTGATCACTTTGAGTATTAGTCAGGTGGAACAAGATAATCTTCAACGGCACACCTAAGTGCTGCGGCACAGTGGTTGCAAAACACCGGTGTAGTGCAAAATTCAGTTCTCATAAATTTAGCACCTTTACAGGCATCACTATAGCAAAGGCGAGCCCCTCCTGCAGCCTCCTTTGAGTTCACTCTGGGTTGTTTTCTGTGTGTCTTTGCTCCCTCACTCTATCCCTCACTTTTCTTTCTATGCTAGATTGTCGTACCAAAAAAAAGTATTCTAGCACTTTTATTTTGGGAAGTTACCACAAGCTATGACAGCAATATTATAGTGTTTAGCCCAAATTTTGCACTAGTGAGGAGCAACTATGCAGAAGCGCTGCAGAGGTGGACTGACAGTCAGCCAGGACAACACCTGCTCTCTCTTCTTCTCTCTTTGAGGATACAAACTCTATTGTTTGCACTTTCGGCATCTGCTGTTTCAGGAAACTTAGCAGATGCCAAATGTGCAAACAAAACTACCAGTAACATTAACTCTAATGACTTTAAACCTCAGGATCCCTAAGATGGATAATGTTACTAGGGTAAAGGAACAGTCCACAGACAGTAGCTCAGTTGGTAAAATAGACAGTGCTAGGTAATGAAACAGACGTGACAGAGAAGAAGGAAAGAGCAAAGTTGGTGAAAACATTGCTCAGAAAATTTGCTGTCTTGTTTGGCTGTTTTTACACCAATGGTAGATACGATGAGCCTATAGGCTGTTTATGTAAAGTTGCCTTAAATCCTACATTCTTTCTAATGGTTTGGCCTTTAGGAAAATTAGAAAAATTATGCCTCAACTCCCTTGATCCGTGTCTTCAGTAAATATTTTCCTGATGAGTTTAATGTCTAGTTTTAAGCTGTACCAAAGTGATAGTCATTTTATAAATTACGATCCCAAGAGTGAGAAGTGGATACGGGACTGTGTGCTTCAGGGCAGGTCTACGCTGTGACTGACAAGTTTCTACTCTGAGAAACTCTGCACTCTTACAGTGTAATCTACCTCTCACTCATCACGTCATGCTTAAAAACAACACACGCGCAAACATGAATATTTACATGCACACACACACAGTCAAAATCTCTCATCTTCTGAGAGGTAAACATATAATCTTAATATTTAATTTTTGAGATTAATGGGAAAATGACAGCTTTATGCTACAGTTCTGCAGAGTGCACAGTGTCTCGGGGTGTAATGTAAAAGTGTGTAGTTCTCTTCAGTTTAGTCAAGGCAATTTCACTGATGCTAAATTATTTCTTTGGATATAAGAATAAGCAACGTAATGGGTTGTGAAGTCAGAGCTTTAAAAAGGCTTCTTTCTTTTTACTACTTATATATTCAATTTTTTCCAGTGACAATCCCATCAATGGACCAAAATAGAGAGTTTCTTGCGTAATGTGTATTTTTGTTCCCTCCTGTGAACAGTATGCCGTATGTGCGTTTGCCCTCCTCTGATTAGAAGCGGTGCTTGTTGGTTGTGTAAAGCGTGCTGTAAGGAGGAGGCAATCAAAATCCAAAGTGGAAGCAGACAAGGCAGGTTTATGGCCATATAACCCGTGACCATACTGAAAATTAATGAAATCTAACAGTCTGCAAAGCGTGTAACCAATTGGTCGTGTAATCTGACCGCTACATTCAATCACATTTGCAAAACCTGGAAATCTAAATCAAAACAGGGGCAGGCTTTTGAAAGTCACATTTGAGAGCATACCTGTCCCTCCATGCACTGCTGCTGACCTCATATAGGGTTTGCTGCCTGGCGATTTTCCAGTTATGGAGGAGATGCAGTGCAAAGAGTAGAGTGTAAGTGTTTGTACAGTATGTTCACCTCCCACCTGCTGTGTATCAGCCTTGCACGTGGGCGATCACCGCTCACTATGGAGACAATTATCTCAGCTATAACTCATCCTCTTGCTGTAAAAGGGCTACATGCACATGCACATCATGGAAGAAAAAAAAGAGGCTGGTGGCACATTTTCACATAATGGCGTAATAAATGGAAAATGACATTCTTAATTGATGACAAATAATCTGTGTGGAACAAAAAGCGTTGAATTGATTTTTCCTGTCCATTTAGCTATTCGCAATGAGAGACCTGGACTTTTTTTCTGAGTTTTTTTTTTTTTTTTTTTTAATTTAGATTCACTCACAGTTACCCAATATCACACATTTTAATCGCCCAATACAAAGTGTTGAACATATCAACGGAAGTAGTGGGTGGGACCCTGTGTGTGAGTATTAGCTTAGTGTTGAGGTGAAGAAAAGCTCAAAAATAATGCCGCATTTCAGTTCATTAAAACTCAGTGGCTATGACGGCCATTAACTAAAGGATTCACGCAGGTAGCTTTATTTACTGGTGGTGTACAGTTCGATAAATCATCTTAAATGCCACCCAATAAAAGCTGGTCTTTGGTATTTCAGTTATAAACATTAGGAACAAATGACTCTCTGTAGGGTGGATCCGTTAACTCCATGGGTCGGTCTATTGTTATAAGTCTTTTCTGTAGAGTGTTTGCCTTTTATTTAAATTTAGGTTGTTGTCCATCGAAAACTGTAACTGAGCTAAACACTATATCTAATGAATTTAGTTTTGTGAATGCAAATAAAATACACAACTTGACTCTGTTTGGTTATTTGTGTATCTGTCTGCTACTCTGCTGAGCGAGAGTGAACACAAACACTTAAGTAAAAATGAGATAGTGGCTGTTGCAAGACCACATCCTTTTTTTTTTTCACTTCTATTCTGCAACTAGAAGTGTTCAGACCACAACATCAAAGCTACAGAACATACAGCTTGCAGCAAACTAGTTTCTCTCTAAGACATATATAGTACTGGCATAAAAGCTTTCTTATTAGCAGGTGTCAAAAGTTCACCATGTAGTCACCGTATACTGGGACTGATGAGCTTTTTTGGAAACTATAAATATCCTTTTTTTTTTAACTTCTCAGTAGTTTTACAAATGAAAGAAGTATTCTGGACATTAATTCACAGCTGCACTTGTAAAATATTGTTGCATATTATTAAAATAATTTTTTCTAAGGTATTAGTAACACTTCACTACCAGGGTGACCCTAGTTCTCTTCAAGTGAGGATTTTAAACTATGGGAACCACCTACCTTGACTGGTCTTGCCATACGACACTTCCCGTAGTCAGATAGTGAGTGAGGTTTGAAAGAGAAGAACATTTACTTAAGACAAAAGTGTTTTTTTTCCCCCCTGTCAGTGTCCACTAGTGAAAGAATTGTAAACAAAGGACAAATGCAAAATTTAAACACTTACATTTTGAACTACTAATGATAAGAAACAGATAAACCTCTCTGGAGTGCAGTAGATTGAAGACGTGGTAATTCATTTGGTCAGAAGTGCGCACTTATTGAAAGTTAGTTGAAAGTTAGTCAAGATCCAGCATGAACATTTTAGAGCACAGGTGGGCAACTACAGGCCTCGAGGACCCTTGTGTCCTTGATCCAACACTGCTGATTCAAATGGTTAAATGACCTCTTCAACATGTCCTGTAGTTCTCCAGAGGCCTGGTAACAAACTAATCACATGATTCAGGTGTCTTGAACCAGGGTGATATCTGAAACCTGCAGGAAACCTGCCCTCGAGGCCTGGAGTTGCCCGCGCCTGTTTTAGAGTGACTGTTACCAAGACCAAGTCTAATATACAATGGGTAAAGTAAGTATTGAACACGTCACCAATTATCTAAGCAAAGGTATTTGTAAAGGTGCTACTGGCATGAAATTCTCAACAGATGTTGGTAACAACCCATCAAATTCACACATGCAAAGGAATCGAACCGGGAGGGCCGACGTCACGTGAAGTTATGTGTAATAATGAGAAATGACAAAGGAAAAAAGGTATTTAACACATGAAGAAAGGGTGACGCAAAAAGGCATGGAAAGTCATGACACCAGCTCAAATCTGTGGTTTGATGGTCTGATTTGATGGTCTGATTTCTATTTCTATTTTCTAAAATTGAAGTTCAAACTATAAGCAAGGATTGTCTCAGATTTCAAGGTAACACAGCATGCTCTGGCCAAATTTTCTGAGTTTGTACAAATAAACAAGACACAGAGAGTTTATGAACCTTTCTTCTGTTGATGTGAATAATGCATGACACTGAAGGATATTTTAGTAGCACTTAGCTTTCACACTAACTCCTTAGCACTTCACAGTGCTCTGCTGAAAGGGTGGAAAGAGGCGTTGGTTGGTGGTTGGAGGATAGCGTAATAGTCACTGCTGTATTTGAAATAGGACTCATTGCTTACTGTCCTCTCCTTGCTTTTGTACACATGCTATATTGCCTAGTCACACATCTGCAACCCAACACTAAACTGCTAATGCTGGGAGGGTGACACCAGCAAGCATGTGTACCAAGCTCCTTACTTAAACCCCACAGATACAACACACAAGCAGACATCTGTGGTGATTAGAGGTAATTCAGAGATAAATACTAGAATTTCACTCTTAAAAACTGAAGCCTAAACTTCTTGGACAGGCTGCACCATTCAATAAGCCACGTGTCAGGTAATGCCATTAAAAATGCTCCCAAGGGCACCGACACCATCGACAGAGGTCCAGTTCAGTGACTTTAATTAGTGCAAGTAAAGCCAGGACGTCTGTCAATCAAAGCAACTACGCCTCTAACTCCAGTGTCCAGGAGCATGCTTTACATTGGGCATATTAATTTGGATTGTTTGGCAGTCATTTTTAGAGTCAGCTTCAAGTTTTTGGCACTCATGTTGGCTTTGTTTTTCAGAATATGTTTGCAGCTAGGTGTTCACACACAGCTCTCTTGGGAGATGCCTATAAAAGTTCAGGGCACATCGGATGCCACTCAAGCATTAAGTCGTCAGAGATTTGTTTAAGTGAATTAATTTGTAGCTGTTGTTTACCTGTTAATCCAGGGCCTTAGTAAGTGAGAGTGACAGAAATTGGATCAATATTCTTAGAAAATGAGTCCCATTTGTAGCTAGATATAAGGTTTATAAGTGGGCGGTGTATGCACTTTGAAGCACTTTTAAGGATGCTGGGTCAGAAGTCCAAAGCACAATCAAGCCTCACAAAAGTAAACACACAATTAAATCACATTTCAGTCACAGAGCGGTAGAAAAGCAACTTTATCACAAACCAGATTTGTAAAGTGACAATGGCAAGACCCTAAATCAACAAAAGTACGGTCTAGTCATGTTCTCGGAAGGTGAGTAGTGGTCTCTAAACCACTTCACGACTCTTGCAAAATTATTTATTTATTCATTTATTTGCATACTCTGGAGTCGGCCACCTGCTTCAAATCCACTCCACCTCGATAAGAGAGAAGTAGCACTCCAGTCATCAGCGACATGTACAGGTTTGCATCTTTGTGGAGATGCATTCATTCTGCAGCGTGGTAATGAATCTAAAAACACCTTTGTGAGCAATACTTGAAACCAAGAAGTGCTGATTGTCACAGAATTTGCTCCACAGACTCTCCAACTGAAGATTGATGGGGCACTGATGAAATCAAACATTTCTAAAATTTAGAAGAAGCTAATAACTCATGTTGGCATAACATGGGATGTTTCATATTTTTAAAACAATTGGGAATATTATCTCTCGGATATTTAACATTAGTTCTTGTATTGTATTCCTGTAATTCAGGTATTTCATTTTTAGGAAGCTAATGTTCAGTATTTTTGTGTGTTTCAGGATTGTCTTCTCTGCATCCCCAGTGTCTTCCTTCCCTCTGCTGCCTCTGAAGTCATGGACTAGCCCTCCGTCTGGTCCTGACAGTTCTGTGGGTCATCAGATGGCTTCTCAACAACCCTCAGCGAAAATACAGAATGTATGTTTCACCACTAAGAAAAGAAAGATGCATCATAATTGTCATAATCAGTGTTGTCACATTCAGCCTGTAGATGACAGTAATAACATTGGATGGATGTGGCTGCGATAGACACCCACTTTGTCAAAAATACGTCAGTGAGCAACACTTCTGCAGTGGGCATCTTGTTTCCTTGAGTGATGGGTATGGGTAGTGTAGTTGATTTCACTTCCAGCCTTCTGGGTGTGACGTCCATTCACATGTTTACCAGAGCAAAAACCTCACCAGTCAAAACTGTAAATAATAGAACAGAAGCATTAGCAGCAGCAAATGTAAGCAAAAGTATTTATGCATGGTATATGTCACTACCTTGAGCCAGCTTTCTTTTGATAGGCTGCCTCTTCCATACAGAAGGTTTAAACAAGCAGGTGGGTGGGGCTTCTGTGTTTTTAGCAAGAACTGTGCCTGAGATGATCGTATAAAGCAGCGGTCCCCTACCATTTTTGCGCCACGGACCAGTATAATGTCAGACAGTATTTTCACGGAACGGCCTTTAAGGTGTCACGGATAAATACAACAAAATAAAATGATACAACCAAGAATTTTATTTTGTAAATATAATAATAAATGCAAATTCACCGTGTAATTGTGTAACTTTATTAGCAGCGTCCTCCTGAAATGCGCCAACAACATTGAGAGTTATCGCTATCGTAATGCGTGAACATTTCTTTCAAAATAAGACACACAACTACAACAAAGGAAACGACTCAGGGAAACGATAAATTTTAATTTTAAAATTAAAATTAAATTTTAACGATAAAAACCCCAAAAACCATAAATTTCACACCCGAGCCTCAACTCTCGCAGCCCCGTACCAAACGACTCACAGACCGGTGTTGGTATAAGAATATTCTCTCTCTCTGACACTATGGGATTAGCTATACAGCGCTGACTGCAGTAGTGTTTTACTGTTTCATGGGAGTCGATCAAGCTGGAGATAACGTGACCGCTTTCATGTGTAAAATGTCACAATAGGGTACATTTTATGGTAAGACGTACACAGAACGTTTAACAGGAAAGTGTTGGAAGTGATGTGCTTTCTGCTTCTGCAAAAAGGCGAGGGTCCTCTCAGGTCAGAGTTAGACATCGTCATAAGGTGTACACAAAGCTCTGCGTTAACTTTTGTGTAGCTTCGGTTTTTTGTTGTGCAAGCACAGATGTTTACAGGGAAGTACCATCCAAGTACCATCTCTGGTCCCATTTTTACAGTTTATATAACGATATAAATCAAAGCAAAGTAAAGGATATTACAGGTTGAAGGAAACGTTACTGGTCAGTTCATCCCTATTCTAGAAAAATGACTCTGAGAGGTACAGAAGTTGCCCTTGAGTTTGGGTCCTTTTGCTGCATTTTTCAACATGCCTTCACAACAGCCAACAGAGTTGGTGACAGATATGCAAATCGTCATGGTGACTAACAGGAAGGTAGATAGACCTACAGTTACTATGGCCCACATGTTTTTACATCGAGTAGAAAAGCATACATTTGGGTGTTTGAGTCATAATTACCTCCCACAGGGAAAATGACCTCAGTAGTGCTGCTTTTATGGGAAAAGATGAGACCCGGCTTCTAGAGAATCAGATATTTCTGTGTCTTTCTCCACCACTCATCAAAGGTTTTTCCTTTGCAGAGCATTATTGATACCCTGATAGGCAGCCTATTAATCTATACTGAGCCGTTAGAGTGTAATTACGCACACAATTGGTGCCTCTTAAGTCCTCAAAGAAGATAAATATCTCACCGACTGCATTCAGGGGTTTTGAAGTTTGTCTAAGTGGCATTTATGGCTGAAATAAAAAGTTTGCCTGTTGGCTATAAAAAAAGAAAATATCCAATTTCCAGTATGTAAAAAGCTAAAATCATAAACGGTGCACGTTGGCTCATAACTTTGTTATACATGTTCACAGTCGAACACTGTAAATGTTGCAGTCGACCACTCTGTATTTCCCGTTTCTCTCAGTACAATAATCTACATTCAACACAATGCAAACTAAGTAGGTCAGCTAAACTAAAGCTTAAGTGCAGCTTTAACTCATTAATAATGCATATGACAAAGACTAAAGTTGCTGGGTCTTGGAGAATGATGCTTCTAACTCTAATGCCAACAATCAAAAAGCACTCAAGTTATATTCTTTTACGTCACGTGCCTTTAATTTCCATGTGCTGATAATGCTGACTGAGGGGACATTTTGAAATTAAAATTGTTCCCTAGTGCTCAGCAAAAGATGCCATGATATCCCAGTATCCCTCACAAGGCTTTTTGATTAATTCACTGGTTTTCTGTAGTCGGACATGGGGTCGTCTGCTGGCCAACAAAGCTTAGCTGAAGCCTGATGGACAGTCCGGTCCATGGCGCAGTTAGAGCTAGCGCTTCTGAACTGCTTGTCGCTCTCGTGCGTGGGCAGAGTATCTGGATGGCTCCAACATGCTCTCACTCCTCTTAAGGTCAAAGTTGCACATCTGAACTGCTCTCCAACCTCTGGTCAGTACACAGAGGCCTGGTGTCAGAGCTTTAACCTGTAGGTGTTTGTTTCTTCACTGACAATGCTCTGAGCTCAGCTTCCCCGTCACCCACACAGAATGAAGGGGAATGAAAGCTATGCACGGACTCATTTATTCCATCGACCGAGGGAGTGAGCGCGCGTGCATCTCAGTTGTGTTATTTATGACCTAACAAGGCGATGTTTGTTGATGATTAGAGCTCGGGTGTTATAGCCATGATGTAAAAATCATCACACTAAATAACATCACACTGAATCACACAACTTCACTAATAGTCAGAGGCATCCTTCCTCTGTCTACATCAATAATTTCAGTATAGTGATGTATTCAGATACTGGATCATACCCAAAGACCACAGGTTGACACACAGTGGCAGGAAGAAGCTCAGTGTTGTTATGTTCATGGGCAGTTGGCTAGATTCTTTGGACATATGCAGGTGAGTCCTGGTTGTGATTTTGATATTACATCTGTGATGCTGGTTATTATGTTGTGACTGTTGGAAGAGGCTGGGAGGAGTGCTGGGAGTTGAGTGCTCTTCACATTACTATGAACTATGCTCTATAAAGCATTGCACACCAGTACAAGCTGGCTTGGGCTGCTGGCTAGGATTAAAATGAGACTGCGGGGCTGTCTCTTCTCACAGGGGTTAGTGAGGAATCAGTTTTTAAAGGTGTGGCTGATGCTGTTGAACAGTCTGTTTAAAGCCTGCTTGTGTTTGTTTTTTTTCTTTGCTTTTTTTTGTTTTTTTCATATTCCACCTCAGATGAGAACGTGAAGGCTGGCGTCCACCAAGGCCACCGCTGCACCTTGGGCAGCACACACACATGATCACATGACTCTGGACATGGACGCGGTCCTGTCAGACTTTGTTCGGTCCACCGGGGCAGAACCAGGTCTGGCAAGAGACCTGCTGGAAGGTAAGAGATAACTGCGCACTCTTTTTTTTTTTATTCGAAGTCTAAGTATTTATATATATTGTTTTGATCGCTTGCTCCCAGTTATGCTATGAGCAGAGAAGAGGAAATAAGTGCAAGGGAAAATAAAGGAAACAGAAGGCGGGCGGAGAGGAGAGGGGCCTGCGTCGGAGAGCAAGCGTGCTGATTTAGAGGCCAGTGTGACAGTTTTACGAGGGCGCTCCCCAGAGAAAGCTTTGTGCCCATTCATTGGAACTCATTGAGGAGCACAGTGTTACTGGC
>VUQR01000813.1:38593-56637 GCA_015108515.1 Hemichromis elongatus
CTTGGGGGCCACCCCCCCCCCCCAAAAAAAAAAAACAACAAAAAAAAAACGACAGCAAAATGCACACAGCCTCAAAAAGCTGATTGATAGCTAGTTGAATCAGCTTCAGTAGATATATATGTTGTGCGTTTCTACTCTCACATCGTGCACGGGAATTTTTGTGATTTCATCTAATTTAGCATAAAGCGAAGCATGCCAAACCATAAGTGCAAACGCGTTCTTGTCTGCTTTACAGGAATAAAAGCGTGCACCACAGTAATCAGACATGCATTAGGGTGATGAAATCCTCGTGGAGCGCTGGCAGCACGAGTGTGTCCTGGAAATTTTTATTTGTCTGGGTTTATGTAGTACATCCAGTTTCTGGTCTGATGAAGAGGACGAGTTTTGGACGTCTGATTCTCTGCTGCTGTCATATTTTTTCCCTGATTCTGTTTTGGCACTTAACCTCAGTGGACTGCATGTGACACTCACAGACACCAAACAAGACAGTGCACTCAGACAAAGCAGACAAGAGCCTGCATGAGCTGTTTCAGTATTGTGCCTGCTGCTTTGGTCTGATGTTGTCTTAGCTTTACAGGCTTGAATCAAACAGCTGCTCTGCGACCCTGCGGTCTGAATCAAGATGGTGTGAAGAGACAGAGAAACATGACAGCACACATGGGGTGCTTCCCCCTAGAGGCCTGTTTATGTACTGAATCTACACTGTTGAATTGGTTTTGTATTCAGATTGTGATGTATGTTCATACTGCATTAATTTGTTTAGGTTTGTTTTTTTGTTGTTTTTTTTTTTTTTGCAGATGACAGGCATTATAAATGAAAGTTTTAAAACAGTGCTTTCCAAACCAAAGTTAATAGCAAGCTAATGTAAAAGCTTTTAAAGACAGTGCATTAGGTGCTGAGTGGCTGTGCAGCTGGACCATAAGTTGTATTCCTGTATTTGTGTAGCTCAAGATACCGAGATCCATAGAGTGAAATAAGCTTTGCATTGATTGATGTGAGAGACAGCGATTAGTGGTGTTGGTTTTCATATCCATGCGCTTTGCAATCATCGTGTCTGGAAGTCAGCAAGAGAGGACAACTTCCTGCAGGTCTCTTTTTACAAAGGGATTCCATTAATGGACTCTGACTCACGAACATGCTCCGATTACACGAAGACACACCCGTGGGTTTTGAAATCACTGGTTTTCACAGAGTTCCTGTGGCATTGTTAAAAAATATCACACTGAGGTATAATAAGACTGAGACTTGACTCGTGTCTTTAAAACCTTGAGGGGATTTCTGTTAGAGAGACAGCACCCAGAGGAGACAACTGTGTCTCTGCATGTGTTGCCAGTATGTGTGTGGGTCTCTTTGCGGGTCCCTCCTTGCACATCAGGATATTGCTGTCATAATGTTAATGGATCTGCTTCCCCGCACTGTCTTTGTAACCTCAATATTCAAGTCTGTATTTTACGTGATGCAGCGTGTTTTCCTCAGGCAAAAGCACTGTGTGACTTTGCTCATGGATGTAATATCGTTATAACTGAAGCTCAGTCTTTTAGAATTTTAAGATATGGCAGTTTATCTGAATTTATCTGTGCTGTATGGTTGGTGTGGCTTATTTGGAGCATACTCAGCAGCTTTTTTGATTTCCGTCCCAGGATTTCCCTTCACTTCCTACAATAGGTGTAGTGTTTTTACCATGCCATAACCCTGTTTACTGTGAGAAAAATTCCAGCAAGTTAGCCTCCTTTATCAGCACCATTTATTCTTGATAGCTTTTCGTGTTCCTGTTTTTTTGTGTCCTCCAGGTAAAAACTGGGACCTCAGTGCTGCTCTAAATGACTACGAGGAGCTCAGACAGGTCCACACTGCCAACCTGCCGCAGGTCTTTAACGAGGGCCGCTATTACAGACAGCCAGAGGCGCGTGACACGCCCACCCATGTCAGTAAGATCGACAGGCCGTGTGCACAGAAGCAGGAGGACAATGCACAAGGTAGCCACGCCACCTCAGCGTGACCATCGCCAAGATCCAAAGAAATATTTTTCTTTCATCTTTCAGTTTGCTTTCCACTCGTCCCTTCACTTTTCATTTGTCTCTCATTTTCAGAGAAGCGTCTCTCGCGTGGAATCTCCCATGCCAGCTCTGCTATCGTCTCCCTGGCACGGTTGCAGGTGGCTAGTGAGTGTACCAGCGAGCAGTTCCCTCTTGAGATGCCCATTTACACATTCCAGCTACCAGACCTCAGCGTCTACAGCGAAGACTTTAGGAGCTTCATAGAAAGAGATCTGATAGAGCAGTCAACCATGATGGCTCTGGAGCAGGCTGGTGAGTACTGTAGGATGTTATACATTCACTTATAGTCCTTCTGCTCTTACTGATATAAGATATGTGCTTTTCCTCATATTCTCACTGTAGATCACGCAGAAAAGCTGAAGTCTAACAAAGAAGTAGCAATGAGAAAATGCTCTGAGAGTCAGTGAAGCAGTCAGATGTAGAGGGCTAGACTGAGATTAAGACGGAGAGATGGAGCAAATCATAGTAGCATCATCATCTGGAAGGGAGATGACAACAGCTAATTCAAAGCATCAGGGACACCAAAGGATTCATATCCCAGCGACGCTTTGAACTACAGAGAGAAACTAGTTAGAAAGTTTCCAGTCTTCCTGCAGAAGACACCAAGACTGCAGAGACTGTAAAACCTCCTAAATTTGATTTTTGTTCAAGGTCTGCGAACACTCAGCCAGAGAATTATTGGGTCAATTAACCGTTAACACATAAATAGGACAGAATCAGTCTCTTTATAGTTAAATATTTAGATAAACACAAGGTGGTTTCTTGTGAAATAGTGAAGGATTTACTGCTGCAAATTTAGTCTAAACTTTATAAATCGCAGACTGTAGATACCAAAGCTTAGCCACTAACATAAAGTGCATATTTCTGCATATACGAAAAGGTACAGTAAAGTAAAACCAGTTGCGAATTAGCCTCTCTTCATGGGTGGTTGAATCTCAGCCGTAAAATTCCATGTGCAAGGCACATGAGTTACTCTTTGATGTAACGTCATAAAAAGCGCCGATAAGTCACGCTACTCCAACTTTCTAGACAATTAACTGGAATATTTACTGTGAAAAATAAAATCAGGAGCTGCAAATCGAGAAAGCATCTGCATTCTGAGCTCATCCTCACTGAGGGGTAAATCATTCAGTCGCTCTTCTATGTTTACTGTTGTTAAATAAATGATGCAGTCAGATCACCCCCGGCTCAGAGCAGTGCGGCTAGCTGCAGTAAAGCACTGTGTGGTGCCCAGGGCTGTTAAACAGTCGTCTCTCCCTCAGGGATGCAAGCGCGCCTATGATGAAGTGGAAAACTGTATATACTGTAAAAGTTGGGCTGAGGAGGAACTTGTTTCAGGGAGACATGCTGGTTTTGAAACAAATTGATTTTGTTGGAAAAACAGTGTGTTTTCTCGCCTCCGTGGTGTAATTAATAAATTTATTTTCTGACATCCTCATGTTGCTCTCGCTGCTGTGCGCAGGTCGTCTGAACTGGTGGTCTACAATGTGCACCAGCTGCAAGAAGCTGCTTCCTCTGGCCACCACAGGGGATGGGAACTGCCTCCTGCATGCTGCCTCGTTGGGTGAGTTATTCACTATTCATAATTTAACGCTTAAATCAAAACCCCAGTAATAATGGAGCGCTTCTCTAAACATCAGCTGTGCGAGCTGGTGTCACGTGTATCTAAAAATCATGTCAGTGCTGCGTCGCAGCTGCTGAATATAAGGAGTAGACAGCAAAAGATGGAACTGGAGAAAGCCATGAAGCAAGGAAGGGAGGGAGGCAAGTGGCCTATACACTGCAGGAGACTTTCAGCCGTAGGGTTTAAGAGACAACGGCATATTCAGGTATCTGCTAGAGGAGGTGGTCGACTCCTCGGTGTGAGGACTGCTAGCAGAACAGGGTTAAGCACACCTGCTGTGTCTGTCAGACAACTGAGGCTGTTTGAGGAGTGATGAAGGACATTTTTAATAAAAAGCCGTGGGCACCTCTGAATGATTTATCAACATAATCTTGTTTTCTATGTAATGGCCATATTGTTTCATCTCCTCGGTCTCGTATTCAGTAACATGTCATGTGTCTGTATTTATCAGGGATGTGGGGCTTCCATGACAGAGACCTGATGCTGAGGAAGTCCCTGTACACCATGATGAAGAGCGGAGCAGAGAGAGACGCTCTGAAGAGGCGATGGAGGTGGCAGCAAACGCAACAGAACAAGGAGGTGGGGAGAGCGTCGGTCTTCACACACTGAAACTCCCAAATCCATCCACTTTCATTAATGACATATTAATAAAACCATATGAGCGAGCAAGCATCAGATGAGCCGCAGTTAATAGTCTCTGATTTTAACTTCCTCGCTGAGCTGCGCTTTTCAACTTTTTGCTTTGATAAAAAATGATCTTTCCATTATTGCAAGCGTGCATTAGTAGCAGTCCTGCTAATACCGGCAAATCCTCTACATTTCCTCCATTTTCTTGATGTTCATGGATTAAAGAGTTTTAAAATCTATTAGAAAAACGGTGTCACCAAAGATAGCTCAGCCCTAAGAAGTAGTCCAGATGCTCGTGTTTTAAAAACGCCCAAGGCGTCCTGGTGGCCCAGTGATCTAAGATGCATCTCATGTAACACAGAGTCCCGGTTTGAGTCTGGGCACGGAGCATTGTTTCATGTCAGCCACCTGTCTCTAATTACCCGCGTCTCCTGACTTTCTCTTTTACCAAACACTCATTAACAGTGAAGATGTGACAAAATGTCCACAAATGCAAGATGCCATGGCAAAAATTGGACCGTCTGTGTGAACAATGTGCATAATAATCAGAATTTCTTTTTCTTTTTTTTTTGTGTGTGTTTTCTGGGGGGTTTTTTGCAGTCTGGCCTGGTGTACACCGAAGAGGAGTGGGAGAAAGAGTGGAACGAACTGCTAAAGTTGGCCTCCAGCGAGCCTCGAACTCACCTCAGCAAAAACGGGAACACCAGTGGAGGGTACGGGCTCTAAATCGATCTCACAAGTACATGCACACATGCAATTTCCCAGACGCGTTACCAATGACCAGAATCCAGCAAACGATGCTCCTAAATCACTGCATGAAATGTACGGAACGAAACGGAAATGCAGCAGCGAGCGGTGCCGTTTTAATCCCACATTACAAACCTCCTCCTTTGTTTCAGACCCTGTGTGGTGAAGCACTGCACAAAGCCCACAGCTAAAACAAAAGTGACCTTCTCAGTAAAATCAATTTGTCAGGGAAACTCATTGTTTCCACTTGGACAGTTTCTCTTCAGAACCGCTGCCTCCCTTTAATAACATTGCTCAAGCAAATGCGTGAAACTGTGCCATCTACTGGCTGTTGTCAGTATTAATCATTTGAGCTGTGAGCCTCCCCTGAGCTGTGGGTTACTTTTAGCTGCAGAAAGCTGCATAAATAAGCATAACGCAGGGTTTATCTCAGGCTGCAGAGACAGATTTGAAACGTACTCTGGTTTCCTCCCCCTACACAGAGAAACTTGTGGTTTGTCTCTGTTTCCATATTCACTGAAATAAACATACATACTTTCTCATGTAGGTGCTCGCTATAGTGAAGTGAAAACCACTCTGACAGACAGGCAGAGTCATCACAGTGTCTGCTGAAATAAATACAGTGCCATTTAAGGAGGTTGTGGTTATCTGTGTTCGTCATCACTACCTTTTGTTGGAGTTGAAAGTTAAATGAAAAAAAAAAACAACAACATCAACAACAAAAAAAACTCCTTGCAAATTGTTTCTTTGTGAGTGCAGCATTATTTCTAATGTTGGTGCAATGAGTCCAGTGCTGAAAAATTTCCGTTAAAGGGAATAATTTCCTCGTTTAATCTGGTGTTTTTAACCTCTCATTGAGGTTGACTGTGATACGGTAATCAGGTTAGGGATGTTTGATGGTCCTAGTGTGAGATGGGGCCCTAAATAGGATGAGTGGGATCGCATATTAAGAGGCTCTTTATTAGAGTGAATTTGGCAGCGTGGCTGTTTGTGTGGCTGACAACTTAATTGTTGTACATCCTCTGGTTCCCCGGTGGCTGCATGCCTGAGAGCCATGGCTCTCCCTTCCCATTTCTCGTTTTCCTCTCCTGCTCTGTTTCACTGAAACACATGTATGACAGGATGGACATCGTTGTCTCATCTGTTAAAGCGAGTCAAATGGGAAATGGATTCAAGAGGATTAGATTAGGGATATGATTGGCATGGACGTTTGCTATTTTGGCTGCCCTCGATACAAAGGCAGGAAATTGCTACAGTGTTGCAGTGTGTAATGTAATGTTTTGGGGTTTTTTCCCTTCAGGGTGGATAACTCAGAGGATCCGGTCTATGAGAGTCTGGAGGAGTTCCATGTGTTTGTGCTGGCCCACGTGTTACGCAGGCCAATTGTAGTGGTGGCTGACACAATGCTCAGAGACTCGGGAGGAGAAGGTAGACTTGAACGCATTTCGACTCGCTCCTGTGTAGTACAGCAGTTCAAGCGATAGAGTGAAACTAAATACGGTTTTCTATCTGAATTCCAGCATTTGCCCCCATCCCGTTTGGAGGGCTCTATCTGCCCCTCGAGGTGCCCCCGAGCCGCTGTCACTGCTCCCCACTGGTCCTGGCCTACGATCAGGCGCACTTCTCCGCACTGGTGTCCATGGAGCAGAGAGACCAGCAGCGCGAGCAAGGTAAGAAGATGTCCAGCATCTCAAAAACCACTTTTATACCCTGACAGAAAGAGCCGACGGCATCCTCAGGTGGGAGTCTTTAATGCAAAGCCTTTTCTTGACCTCCTGTTCATGAAAATTCAAAGTTTTTGCTGACAACATCTGCAGTAGTTTGACAGCCATTGCTTTTAACTTGGTGGGCGGAGGACTGCGAGAGGGAAGGCGAGTGGTCTGCCTGTCCTGCTAGAGGTGAATAATGTATGAGACAGCAGTCTAATTACTCGTGATCCATTATTTAAACAGGCCAGTTGGCAGCAGAAACCAGAAAGTGGCCAACATGCAGGGAAGTGGACAGCACGCTTCTTCTTCTTCTTCCTCTGGCTTATTAGGAGCTGACCAAATAATTCAAACCTCACCTGCAGAAACTGTTGTGAGTTTAATTTGTCACAGTCGGGGTGTCGGTTTATATGTGTGACTCTTTCACAGGAATTTGTGACACGGTGCTGTGCAGAGCATACTGATTGTGTTATGTTGTGGTAAGGAAGTGTGGATTGTCCCTTGTGTTGAGCAAGACTTGTTTTGTTCATTCAAATGCCAGCGTTCCCACTCTGGGTGCGTTGCGCGCTCTCGAGGTTAGAGCATTTCTCACACGGACGTCTTTAATTGATAAACAGAGTGGATCTCCCTGACAACCAGTCTTAGTAGTCACGGCACTCTTCTGTATCTGACTCAGTGGGTGGAACTCACGTGTCATTTGCGGGGGCAGCTGGCTGACTCCGTCTCTGTCTCTTTTTCTCACTCTCAAGCGAACAAGCAGTTTCATTCTTCCTCTTTCCTCTTCTCTCTCTCTCTCTCCCTCTCTCTCTCTCTCCCTCTCTTGTGCTTTTTTGAATATTCAAGGTCCTAATCTGGGTCATCAAACACCAACCTAGTTATTAAGTCTGCTATGACCACTGCAGGCTAGCAGACAGACATGATTACTAACCTGCCATTCCTGCCCTGCAGTCATTCCCTTTAATGCCCCAGCAGCACATCAAAGCCAGTCTACCCCACAGCCCAACTTACACTAGTGTTTGGGGATTTAGCAGGCTGATGGATTCTCTTCTTGTCCACCAGATGGTGCATATGTCCAAAAAACACACAGCAGCCTGATCACAACACCAGTGCGTGGCTGTACTTTTTCCTTCTGGTACACAGTGTACTGCGATAGGATCAGAAAGTGTTTCGTCTGCAGTCTTTCCTCAGTATGCCATGTCATAACTCGTACTGCATGGCTCTTATACAATTCTGCACTGCTTTCATTATGAGTGTCAACATCTGCAAATGTATGATGTATATTTCCCTTTTATGCACACATTATTATAGTGTGCGTCTGCATTTTAATAGAATTTGTAAAGTTCTCAATGCAGTGCTTTTTGGCCGTGCTGGTTCATATCTCTATACAGATGAAAGACAGACAGGCAGTCAGTCTGACTGACAGAGCTAATCTTCCGCTGCCAATTAGGGCAGAGCCAGACCCAGCCAGCCCCGAAGACCTCACCACATCACCACATATGGGCAGGGTCCTTGGATGCTTGGGGCCCCAACAAACCAACCCGCTCTTCTGACAGTAAGGCCACTGTGTGGACGTCTCAGGTGGACGCTTACTCTCAGTTTCCCCCTTCCACAGCGAAGAGCATCCGAGTGGCTCTTGGCCTTGTGTGTGTTCAGGTGTCAGGGCCTGGGCTAGAATACTGGCTCTTTATTCCGCCCTCTGTATGGAAGATTATAGTGGAGTCCTTCCTAGTAACCTGACTCTAAATCACTCTGACAGATCATGCTTCTGCTCCTTTTATAGCATGCCTGCATGACTTCTGGGGTTGCACTGATGGCGGATGGTGAAAAAACAACACGTGAGGAGTGACTGAAGCCAGAGGTTATTGCAGTTTTATTTTGGGTTTTTTTCCCCCTCAGGAGTCAAGTGGTTTGCTTGGGTGAGGAAGTCAGGTGAACCTAGAGACCTGTGCACATCTCTATGTTGTCTATGGTCACCAGCTGTGTAATAATGACAAGCTCCTCAGTAGATGCCACTTGCTGTCTTTCATCATTTTGTTTGTGCTTCTGCGGCTAAAAAATCTGTGCGAGGAACTGACCCTCTGGAAAACTCTGGAGCTATTTCAAGCTCTGCTCCCAAAACCAAAACACTTCCAGGTTTTCTTTGGCATAACATCATCACACTTCTAACACTCTCTTGAATGAAAAGTAAATGGGCAACTTTTAGGCAAAGACCACCTACAAAACAGTGTCATTTAACTGCACAGATTCTCTCCAGATTCACATCTATTAAAAAAAAGGACAGTATACAGTACTGTGAAAAAGTCTTGAGGCACCCCTCATTTGTTTATTTTACTAGGAAAATTGGAAATGGGTGCAGTGACTTATTCAAATATGTGAAACCAGTATAGATATAAAGGTGTGACCACCTTTATTCTTCAGCACAGCCCGAAATCTCTTAGGCAAGTTTTCTTGTAATTTCTTTAAGTAGCCTTCAGGAATAGTTCTCCGGACATTCAAAGCTGGTCTTTGGATGTTTTCTGCTTTTTCTTCTGTTTTCTGTCCAGGTGATCCCACACTGCTTCAATACTGTTGAAGTCAGGGCTCTGGTGAGGTCAGTCCATGACACATGACTTTCTACTGTGTTTCTCTCTCTATATATATGTTTTTATTGCACTGGCAGTAACACAACCAACACCAATGGCTCCAAACCAAGATAGAACCTCCACCTGACCTCCTCCATGCAGATTTTTACATTTTGGATTCGTAAGACCTGTTGCCTGGATTTTTTTCCCTGTCTCTTAAGGACTTGATTTTTCAGATACCGTTCATTTACTGTAAACACATTTTTTGGGGGGCTTTTTTTTAAGCCTGTCACTTCTTCTTTTTGTCCTCCATTTGTTCAGTTTCTGAGAGTTTTTTAAGGATGCACTGGGAATACTATGCCAAGACACATCAAGTTTTTAACTAATTCTTTTGTACTTTGTTGGTGCAAAATTACTATTTTATCGTACTCAAACAGAATTATGTTTGTTATTTTGGTAAGAAATGGGTACACATTACATGTTTTTGTGACAGGCTGTTAGCAACAGAGTGCCTAAAAATACAATTTAAAACAGGTTCTTTGCTAAGGTGTCTGTTATGTGTAGACACAAAATTGGTTCATCCCTTCAGTTTGATGCCTTTTTTTGTGCTTGAGTGATTCATAGGTCAGTGTTAAGTGGCGTAACAAAGGAAGAAATAAAAACATTCCTCTGAAAATGGTCAAATATAAGGATTTGATTTTAAAAAGAGTAAGCAAACATCCAGCGTCTAAATAAAAATGGAAAGACCTTCAGAAAGCCCGGAGAACTATTGCTCGAGACCGCTTTTAAAAAATACAAAAAGGTCTGGCTCCTTGAAAGCAATATGTGAACATGGGCTTTTGACATTGTGCCTACGATATAAATTATAACAATATGGGAATGGCCATTAAAATTGTATCTATTCTAATTTTCTGTGTTACTTCAGATGTGATTCACTTCTATTATCCACCATGATTTTCTGGGGAAAAGGCTCTGGCTTGTTTATATGCATGACTGCTGTTTACTCTGATGAACTGAGCCCTTTAAATCTGCAGCTGTGCAGAGTGACCAAAGTCAGGAATTTCAAATTTGTGCATTTTCCAGACAGTACAAATTGTTCTTGAATCGCAAAGCAGAGGGAAACATGTGCTCAGTGTTTCTGCTGCCAATCAAACCTCGTAAAAGGTGACTTTGTCTAAGCGAGGGAAAAAGAGAAGTTGGAGAAGCCACATTGACATCTTATTCTGCTGTTTTGCAAAGGCATGCAGTCATATGTCTCGTTTGACCAACAAAAAAGAAGGACAAATATGTTTATGGCCAATCAAGTTGTTTTCATTTGACTTTTAACTTCCAGCAGCTGTTTCCTTACATGTCACAGCCAAGTTTTGTATGTTCGGATCTCCTCGAATCAAACTGCAAAGTTAGCAAAGCGAGGCAGGTCATCAGCTATGCAGCTGAGTGGACAGCTTGCATACCACCTAGCACTGTGATGTCATCCATCCATAAGGTATGGAAATCGGTCATTCAAGGACAACAAAACAAGGCTGCCAACATGGAGAGTAAATACATTACAGCACACTTTAGTCTCCCCAGAGCTCAACTGGCAATGTTGAATCTCTAAATCTGGACCAGGCCCAAATGGGAACAACAGCACACACAGCTCTTTGGAATGGCGAGAAAGAAGGACAGCTGCATCGTGGGAGCCCGGACGGCACCTCGCAGACCTCCGCTGCCTTCTGTATGACCCGAGTGGGAACTGAGTGGGAGCCGGTTCACTGTCCTCTGCCTGGCTGTGTGTGTGTGTGTGTTTGCGATTATGACTGAATTTTTCTGGGCAAGACTGCTTTAGGAAAAAACATCTATGAAGAAAACCACTTTTCCTCTCAGCTTACAGCGCTGCCATGCCAGTGCTCATTACCGCCTGACGGTGTGGCTGGAGGCATAGGTCATGCATTTATTTATTTATTTTTAAATGTGTTTAATATGTCGTGATTTGCAAGCATTCAAAGGCGGCGGTGACCTCTAAGGACAAATGTCTGTCATCAGGGCTCTTATTAATATATTTACCCAGCAGGCATCTATTTGTGACTAATGGTGCCAGGTATATAAGAGTAATCAGGTTAACGCTGACGTGGGTGCGGCTGGACTAAATGGGTCTCAAGAGCTTCAAGTGTCACGAGGGTGCATGTCCCACCAGTATTTTGACACCTGGCATGATTAATCGTGTACATTTCATTATGCATATGAACTTAAAAAAGACACACAAGAGGGCACAGAGTGAGGATTTGACGTGCAGGGACGCAGGAGGGGCAGTTGCTACTGGTATCTGTGTCTCCGTGAAGCCTGCAGAGCAGAGCAGCCTATTGGCAGTGGAAGAATTGATGAAGCAGGGAGGAGACTGCGTCTTCCATCTGGGTCTGACAGTGAAGGCTGGAATGTCCCCAGCCTGAACAGCCTGCCTCTCTCTGCTGTCATGTGGACAACAACCCCCACTCTAGGTAGCCTGAGGAGAGCTGTCATGTGGGCCAGTGAGGTCTTATGTACGGTTGTTTTAAAAGGCACCCACACACTCAGACCAAAACAAATACTGTACATGCCTGCACTGTGTACACACTGTAAGCACATTTCCCACAAGAGGAGGACGGGTAGGTGTCTGTTTTATGTTCTGTGTCCAGTGATTACTGTTGAAAACCTCTTCCTGCTTCTAAGTAGTTGATCATATCAGATAAGCATGAATGGAATTATTTCAGCACTCTGGCTCTTATCCTCTGTTGCTGTGTCTGATTGCAGTCTATTACTGAACCAAATTTAGCTTATGCAGCTTCAGTCAAGGTCTGAAATTGTTTGGATTGTGTGGATAAAACCAGAATGCAATGATTTGAAAATCCCGAAAACTAAAAGTAGAACATAGGAAAACTGAGAAAATGTACTGTTTTAAGACAAATTATAGATTATTTTGAATTTGAGGGCAGCAACACGCTTCAAAAAAAATATCGTCCATGTTTAGCACTGTGGGACATCCGCACTAGGAACCGAGACGACCAGCTGCTGGACTTCTGGGAGAGGAATGCTGTATGATACAGGATCTCAACACTCCTGGGTCATCTTTGTCATATTTTTGTTTCATGACGCATCAGATGTGCAGGCCGACCAGTTCAGTACTGGGATTCATGCTGTTGTAACAGATGCAGTATGCATTTTAAAAAGCATTCACTGAAAATTTCGAAACCCATCGGACCACAGAGCAGTTTTCCACTTTGCCTCGGTCCATTTTAAATGAGTTTCAGCCCAGGCTTCTTGTGTGCGTGATAGAGCTTTAACCTCCATTTGTGGAGAAAAAGATTTCTGAAAGTTTTCATGAACCCATCTAGTGATTTCCATGTCTGTTTTTAATGCAGTGGTAACAGAGAGTCCGAAGATCACAGGCATCCAGTGAGGACTTTTGGCCTGATTCTTTTTAATATATCATCTAATGTAGATTATAAGATATTTATAGTCTTTACAATTTCACATTTAGGAACATTATTCTAAAGTTATCCCACAATTTGTGGAATTCCACAAAGACTTTTTTTTCCCCCAGATTCTGAAGCTGGCTCTTTAAGATGCTCTTTTTATACTAAATCATGCTACTGACCTGTTGCTAATTAACCTAATTATATGCAAAAAGTTCCTCCAGCTGTTTCTTCTTATTAACCACTTAGCTTTCCACTCTTGCGTTGCTCCTGTTCCTGCTATTTTGAGATGTGTTGGTGCCACCAGATTAAAATGAGCTCATATAGTTCTTAAAATAGTGCATTTTCTCAGTTTAAACATTTGATATGTTTTATTTGTTCTATTATGAATACAATATGGGTTTCTGAGATTTACAAATCACATGTTATTATTTGCATTTTACACAGTGTCCCAACTTTTCCAGAGTTCAGTTTATGAAGTGGTTTGTCCTATTTTAGTCGTTTTGGGCTGTTATGCCACGTAAATGTAAGTGAAAGAATGGGAGAGCATTGATCAGTGCTAGTAAGAGCAGTCTGACCAGAGTTTCAAGACGTATAGGCTGGGATTGCACGCTCAGTCGTGAATTTGGAAGCAGTGATTGATAAAACAATCTCCCCATAAGGTCTATTTGGTGGCTGTTTTTAGAGCTTTCGGTTGTATTATATGATAAAACACCAGACCAGCTTCAACCCAAGTTATAATAATGAAATTCTTTCCTTTCATTTTCTTCATGGAAAAGATAAAAGTCTGTTTAGACTAGACTAAACACGCCAGTCTGCGTTACATCATAAACAATCAAGTTTGACCGAGGCCCTACTGTGTTTGAATGAGTCATGTTGAATGACAGTCACAGGTCACGGTCACTTCTCTGCCTTAAAAATAAATGACAATGTGAATACACCTCCAGTATACATTACCCCACACTGGCAGACATCTGGGATCATTAACGTGGTATTATTGTAGTGCGTCATTACGGTGTCGCTTGCTTTCGCTCTGACAGGGCGATGGCCTTGAGAGAACTGGTAGTATGCTATTTTGTCTCTGGTGGTAAATCTGGACCAAACTAATGTTCTGATAATCTCATGTCTTCCAGCTGTTATCCCTCTGACCGACTCGGAGCACAAGCTGCTGGCACTCCATTTTGCCGTGGACCCTGGCAGGGATTGGGAGTGGGGGAGGGACGACAACGATAATGCCAAGCTAGCCAAGTAAGTCCTGTACAGCATATCACTCGGTGATCCTTATCGAGGCGCGCAGAGATGTTGACTGTTAAGGCGTGAGAGGGTAAAACCTGCAGGCCAGGAGAGTCCTGCCTGTTCACCTACAAGGTGCTATGTGAAGGATTTAATTCAGATTATTTACTTCAGGATCAAGTCACTTCAAAAGAATAAGAGCACTTAGAACAAATTGTGAGGTTCCCGTAGGGTTTCCCAGGTAGGGCCTCACTGAAGCAGCAAAAGCCTAAGCTGAGGAAAGAGTTTATGCAAGAAGCTTCTGTTTCACAGTTCTTTCAGCCAGGGTGTTATTTTATCCTCCCAACAAGCTGTAGTATGAACAAATAAAAAAAAAAAAGACTTTATATTGCCCTCAATACGTTGTGGGCGTTGTTTGCGCCACGGTTCCACTTCTGCATTAGAGCAATGAAACACATTCGTGCAAGAAGGTTCAAAGAGTTTGTCAGTATTTTCTACAAATGCTATTGTGCTACACCCACATGTGCCACGAAGTTTTGGTAAACATTCGTCACAAATGTCACACACGTGTTGTAGCCGCTGCTTGTTGTTAATCGTGGATTCATGGTTTCCCACCCCTCTCCAGTCTCATCTTGTCTCTGGAGGCCAAACTAAACCTGCTGCACAACTACATGAATGTAACATGGATCCGAATTCCATCTGAAACAAGGGTAACTTTTTTTTGTTCTTCACACAAGTGTGTCTTGTTTGTCATGGATAATTTAGCGCTATAGAGGGACTCTTCCATTCCAGATGTTCTGGAAACCCCAGAGTCCAATCAGTCGGTTTTTATTTACTCTCAGAAAGCAATAATCTTAGACATTTATGTGTTTACTGGCTATAAAAAACAGAAATCGGGCAATTATACTTGCCTGATTTTTTTTTTATGGAATTGGGAATACATGAAAAGGAAATTTTTTTGGAAAGTCATTTGTAGATATGTCATTCTTCTCTTTAATAGAATGGAACTAGAAGGGGCTTGCTTCCTGGTGCTCAAAATACCTAAAATAGAAGTGAAAAATTCAGCAGCTGTGTTTCTTATCAGAAAACATGACCCAGATACAGCAAGTGTAGTTACTACATGAAGCTGCTCACTACATGCTACAAGGTCGGTCAAGCGACGCTGATATTTTTGTGTGTGTTTTGAGCACCACAGGGCAAGTGCGGTCTAGGTGTTGTTCTATTAGACAGACATTTCAAAAACTGGTCAACTCCACAATAATTCAGATTCACTGAAAATACGTAGGTAAAATTTTGCAGCAAACTTTCCCCTTAAACCTTCATGCTGCTTATGCACACGTGAATTTTGAACAATTCTTCAGTCATGTGTTGTTTGCGTGTCTTTGTGCAGGCTCCCCTGGCTCAGCCAGAGTCTCCCACAGCCTCCGCAGGTGAGGATGTCCAGTCTCTGGCTGAGTCCATGGACTCTGACCGCGAGTCTGTCGGCAGCAACTCTAACGTCAACACTGGCAAGCCCAGCAAGGAGAAGGATAAAGACAAGCAGCGAAAAGACAAAGACAAGAGCCGGGCCGACTCTGTAGCCAACAAACTAGGTAGCTTCAGCAAAACCCTTGGAATCAAGCTGAAGAAGAACATGGGAGGTCTGGGTGGCCTTGTTCATGGCAAAATGAACAAATCTAACTCTGGCTCAGGTCGCAGTGGGGAGAACGGAGGGGAAAAGGCAAAGAAAAAGGAGTCTAAGTCAACCAAGGGAAGCAAAGAGGACTCGGGCCAGTCTGCAAGCTCCACTTCTTCTGAGAAGGCCACTAGTCCTTCCCCTACAGACAGAGACAGACCCTCCAGCTCCTCACCCACCGAGAGACAGGACAGTGCAGGTAAAGGCTCAGGGGACAAGACCCTGGAAAACTGGAAATACAGCACCGATGTCAAGCTCAGCCTCAATATCCTACGGGCTGCCATGCAGGGGGAGCGTAAGTTCATTTTTGCAGGACTCTTGCTCACCAGCCATCGACACCAGTTCCACGAAGAGATGATCAGCTACTACTTGACAAACGCCCAGGAGCGCTTCAGCCAGGAGCAGGACCAGAAGAGAAAGGAGGCCGAAAAGAAGCCCGCTGTTACCAATGAGGTAGCTGTCAAGAAGCCTGAGCATGAGAGTGTCTTCCAGAGGGAGAGATCAGACAGCTCACCCCCGGAGAGCTGCTCTCCTATCCTGCCTCACCACACACACACCTATAACAACTCCCAGCCCCCACTGGGTCTCAAGATGCAGGGCAGAAACAGTCCCACTCCCACGGCCCCTCTTGCCTCTGTCCCGGCCCCTCCTCCCACCCCACCTACAACCTTGCACCATGTCTCTCACCCGGCCCCAACCCCTGCGCCTTACTCCTCCCCCAGTATTGGTGCTAAGAGACCTGGGCCTGTTCCTGTGTCTGCCCACTACAGCCATACACCGCCCATCCAGAGGCACAGCGTGATCCACTTACAAGATGTCAACATGCAATCCTCCATCTTCCAAGATGACCCTTACAAGCCTGTGGTGGGCACTCTAAAGACATGCGCCACCTACCCCCAGCAGAACCGCACACTTTCATCCCAGAGTTACAGCCCTGCTCGCCTGTCAGGGGTCCGCACTGTTAACACCATCGATTCGCTGTCCTACAATATGCCTGGCGAACACAAGTCCCACACCTACACCAATGGATTCGATGCGGGAGACATTCAGGACTGCCTTGAGTTTGCCGATGAGGACAACTCATCTCACACCTGGCTCAACCAAGATAAAACCAAAGGGCGGAGCTCTGGAAGCCCTTTGTACTGCTTTCAGCAGCGCCGCTGCAAGAGGGAGAACTGCTCCTTCTACGGTAGGCCAGAGACAGACAACTACTGCTCCTACTGCTATAGAGAGGAGGTGAAGCGCAGGGAGAGGGAGAGCAAAATGCAGAGGCCCGTATAGCCATCACCGCTACTTCAGCCGCTTGTCAACAAGGCCGCAGGAGACCTGAGGGAACAACACCATCTGCACACTGCATTTTGAATAACATGATGGCAAACATTATCCTGTTTTGTTGAAGAATGCTTGTGTATTCCCGTCGCCCTTCCCTTGTTAGTAAAGGTTATTACTTTATGATGGGGGAAGCAGAACTTGAAACAGTGAGCAGCTTTGGCCAGATATTGTAGTTTTGTTTGACTTCTGTCTCATTGAATTTAGTCTTTTACTTGTTTTAGAGTAAAAGTCATCTCTCTGTGATGTAACTTTCTGTATGTGGAAAGGAAATTTCTTTATTTTTCAAAGTGCAGAACATTTGCATCTCGTCAGGAAGGAACATTTTATCTCTTTTAATCAGTTTGAATGCAATACCTCTTCTCGGTTCTTCAAAATCTGTGTGGAAAAAGAAATTTGTAGTTGTTTTGCAATCAATATAAATCTAATGAGGGAATAATATTAGAATTTAAAGCAATAAATTGGTGATTTTTTTGCTACGCCCTCTCTCAATTTTGTCTATGCACCAATAATATAGTTACTGTAGGTTAACTGTGTCTTGTACATTGTAAAAGATCATCAGTGTGCTTTTGTAAACCAATTTGAACTACAGGAATTGAAATGTGTGAGCATTATAGATTGTAATGTCGGCTTAGGAAGAAATGTAAAACTCTCATATGTGAAGTGTACCTTTGTTCTAGCCAAGTTGCAAAGGTTTGCTGTTTCGGAATTGGACTCAAACTATCGTGTAAGGCATTGTTTCACATTTTTTGCCCGTAGTCAACCTCCTAAAAGTCCACAAGCACTGCCAAACTGGCTTCTTAAAAAAAAAAAAAAAAAGTACAGTTCAGATTTTCAAAATGTTTTTTTTATTTTGTGCCAAACACTGAACAATGTGCATAGGATGATTTGCTTCTCAAATATGCAGTGCTTATGGTGTGTTTCTCCGAACTGCCTGTTGACTGCGCTACTTGGTAAATGTGTTAGATGAGAAGAACTGTGGGTAGTGAGAGCAGGTTGATGTGTGTTTGTCTGAAGTGTTTTTACGTGTCTGTTGCCCCCTACACACACACAC
>VUQR01000813.1:70092-80202 GCA_015108515.1 Hemichromis elongatus
GTTTTTGTTTGTTTGCTTGTATGTGTATAAGTGTGTATGTGTGTGAGAGAGAGAGAGAGAGAGAGAGAGAGAGAGAGAGGGGGAGAGAGAGGGAGAGGGGGGGGGGGGGGGGGGGGGGGGGGGGGGTAGCTGACAACTGTGCAACAAAAGTGTTATGATGAAAACACGGGCCTCACAGTCTCGAGGCAGAAAAGTGCGACCGGGTTTCAGTTTAAGGCGAGTTGGCTGGGCTGAGGGTGGGGCTGGAGGCATCTGAGCGGCTGTAGTCGCTGAGGGAGCTGGGACGTGTGGTGCTGCCACCGTGGGGTCTTTTCAGCATTCCTGGCTGGAAATCTGAGTGTCGCCGGGCGTGCTTCATCAGGTGGTCGCTGCGCATGAATCGCTTTTCGCAAAGAGGGCAACCGAACTTCTTCTCCCCCGTGTGGGTGCGGTAGTGGCGGGCCAGCTCATCAGAGCGGGCGAACTTCTTAATGCAGTCGGGCCAAGTGCATGGGAAAGGCCGTTCTCCTGCAAAAACAGAGGCAGAGCGTCAGAAGGACCATATCTGCATTTGTGGTTTTTCAGTTTATCATTTTCCAGTTTTCACGTAAGCACAAACCACTGGGTCCTAAAAAATTAAACCAACCACACTTTTAAAAGCTCACAGACTTTCGTGACAAAAATAGCCAACCTCAGAGATGTACAGCATATTTTAATACACCTTTTTGGATCTTATTAAGGCTTAAAGCTAGGTCTGTAGCTGCTTTGACAGTAGTGTTGATACAGGCAGTAGTAGCACACAGCAGCCTGCTAGCTCTCATTTATGCTAATTTCAGACATGAACTGGACCAGCTGACCTTGATTGGAGTTTTAGTGCCTTTTGCAGCAATGAGCTGACATATAATATGGCTTAGTTTTCCAAGAATTTCAGATGAGTGAAATGACAGCATTTTTTTTTTATGTGCTGCATCTATATAGTCTATATATGCAGTATGCTGACCAAGCTTGCTAAGAACTTATGGCTCCAGGAAAATCAAGATGGCAATGGTCATAAACCTAATGTTTTGGCCATAAATCAAGAAACCAGAAACCAGTGAGTGACTTCAAGGTGGTTGCATTTATCCTTTAGACCGAGTCCATGGTTTTATGCCCATACACATCACCTTGCCAGCAGCCTAGTTGCTGTTTTACATAATTGCATGTTTTCAAACCCATTTGTGGTTTCCAGCGTCTTTAAAATTCAACACAAACTTTGTAACTCAGGCCAAAGCATAACTTGATGGGATCACTGCGTTATAATGGAGTTTCTATTTCAGGCACATTTCAAGTCTCCGCATGCTGATTTCACCACTGTAGTGAAATAAGTGGGAGCCAGCGGTCGCCGCAAAGGTCGAAACAAAAGAATCGAAAAACAAATGGATGAATAGTGGGTCGGGATTGTACAGGACATGTGATTTGTGGTAAATGAGTCGAAACATGCAAAACCTGCTCCAATGCTTACGTTGTTAGCCGTTTAAGTACAGTTTAATGTTTAATCCAACAGAACTTTTCACATATACCAGAGGCTTTGGTGAGCCCCACTCAAATCATATGAAACTAACTGATGATGTGTGCATATTTTGGCACTCTGGTGACACAAATAGTGCTCGCCACATAATAAACAGCTCACCACAGCCTTAGTACTGACTCATCCTGGAACAACAGTCATAAGGTTATTCCATAATATATTAAAAGCCACAGAGATAACTTCCAAAAGTTAAGAAACAAGAAACAAACAAAAAAAGAGCGATAAGACCTGGATGTAAATTGCCTACAAATTGGCAGAGTACTGGAGGAGCAGACACAGTTTAATTATCTAAGCTCCAGATGCTAATCACGCTCACAATGGTTACCCAGCCCATTTTCTAGCATGCAACTATCTGTGACTTGGCACATGGGAAATTACGACCCTCCCCCTCCTCCAACAGCCAATAAAAGTGGGCTCTGACAGAAACATACTCAAGGCCATATGGTACAGTATGCTGCAATATATCCTGCATTTTCCTACCATACTAATGTGGAAAGAGTATGCAGTGAACCTATATGCAGCATCCTGCATCTACTGGTCAATACTATATTCCATTTAGCCCCATTTTACTAAGCTCCTGCCCAACAATAGTGAAATCCAGCAGTCTAATTTTACCAGCGTGGCTTCACAGAGCTAAAGGAAACCACAGGATGTGTTCTTCTAATGGTTAGGCTCTTTCTAGTGAATAAGAATAATCAATCATAATGCGCACGCCCATGGCAGGGATTTGAAGTATGAAAGGGAAAAGATGGAAGGAGATGCGTGGATGTTTATAGGTGGCACATCAGAACACGGCTGCCAAATGCTTTCTTTGTTCTGTGGTTTCCCTCTGGGCCACAATGGAAAGAGTGCTGTTAAGCATCAAACACTCATATGCTACCTGATGCCAGAGAGTCTCAAAAACAAGAACTCAGTGCATAAGTCTCAGTCCCTTCCCCCCACCTCCCCACCTCCCCATAGACTGCATGGTTACAAAACATGCAGACAGACAGAGCAAGTCTAGACAGTCCGGTCTGTGTTCCTGCCTCTGACGCCTCACCTCAGCTCCAGACAAACTCAGTCAGCCCTGCCCACTATAGTTCCTGCAGGCTCACACAAGGCTCAATATATTTAAACACTGTAACTGACATGTATACATTTGCATACACGAACCAAAACACAGCCCTGTCCCCTTTTCATAGCAACTATTTATAGTTTTTAGCCAAGCTAACAAAGACACACATCCTTTCGTGTGTGATGTAGCGTTACAATGTATAAAGAACGACACGACTGTGTTTGTTTGAGCTCCTGGAGAAAAAGTAAGCAGTAAGGCAGGTGACATGGCTTATAATGGAGTGATTTCATTCAATGCTTTATTACCAAAAAAAGGGAGCAGTGCTGCCACCTGGCACTGCAAAAGTAGTTATTGGCCTAAAAGCCCAGCTAGGTTTTGCAGGCTGCTCAAAGCTAAATAAGCAGTGTAACGGATCTGGCAACATAAATATTTAACCAGACACAAGAGAGCTAGACTGTGATATCCAGTCTATCTGCCCTGATACAGTAATGCGTAGTGGAAGCATCAGGTATCCAGCAGCAACTCGCTGAGATGGGTCAAATTATTTGCAGCTCCGTGACTTCTTGGAAAGGGCAGAAACAAAGACAGGGTGGCTATTTAGACCTCTCACTGAGAAGCCATGAGTTTTAAAACCCAACAATATGAATATTAATTTAAAAGATAAACCTGCTGCTTTAATGCCAGCATTGAAACATCAACTCCCATAAAGGTAAAGCATGCAACGTATGCAATGTATTAAGTGTTGTTTCTTAACACCGGGACTGGGATTTCCATGAAGCTGGAAAACATATTCTGGTAACACTGAGATGGTTTAGGGAACAAAACGCTTTCATCATGAGTGGAAACAATGATAGGTGCTATCAGCCTGTGTGGTATGAGGATGTCACTTTCTAGAAATTTTCAATAGACAGCAGCTATTACTCAGCATTTCTGTAGAAAGGAGAATGCGGTAAGCTACTCCGCTTACCCAGCTTTTCTTCCTAGCTACTTCCAGTGTTGTCACAGCACGGCACCATAGTGACTGTGACGCCAAGACCCACCGATTGGTTATCCCATCTCTGGCAACGTGCCATGCCAAGGGTGTGGTTTGTCTTTCTCCGAATGTGTTGGTTGCAGAGGGCGAGCGGAGCGGGTGGGGTGGTTGGGTAATGAGGGAAGCTTTTCCCTAACGAACACAGTGACCCAGTTACCCATAAAATGAGTTACATCATACATCATGCACGCAAACTGTACCTCTACTAAGCACAAGTGTCCCCCCTCCAAGGCAATGAGATTATGTCACAGGTACTTTTGTTATATAACTGTTCTCTGCGAGTCCACTGGGTCAGTAAATAAACAGCTCATCTCTGCTCCTCTCCCTCCATCTTCCTCTCATTCATATCTGAGAAGTTGGGCTCCTAGAGAAATGTTTAAGAACAATGTAATCTGACTTCCCGGTGTAAGGGATGCTGCCTGCAAAAGAAAAGATCAAATCTCTTTTTGACACGCACTGCAGTGGAGAAACTGAGCTCAGTCACCGACTGAGAGCAGATAACATTCCTGGTGTGTCCTCAGGCATGGGCCAAACTCACACCGCACACATGTGCAAACTTCATTTGAACTTGCTATAAGAGAACTAGATTAAATACCTGTGCAGGTTGAGAGGAGGGGGAAAAACACATCAGAGATCACCTTGAAGTTAACTGTGCCTGCACAGCGAGAACCAGAGCAGGAAATATCTTTCTCTCACAGACCTGAAAACAACCAGAAGCCATCTTTGCTGCCAGCAGACAACCATCGATGGGGATTCTGGGTACTACTAAAATGAATGCGGGGGCCCTCATCAGCATAAACCACTGGAGCAGACAGGGTTAACCCAAGTGTGCCCAGCCTCTCCCTCTACACACACCATCACGTGCCAAGGCGATATTAACACTAACATGTGTGCACAGAACAATAAATATACATTAAGGCTCCTTCAGCTCCTCCTTTCTTTTGTTCATGAAGCGGTATATGCAGGTGACGCTTGAGCAAAAATAACAACAAAGGCTTACAAATTTCTGTGGTCTGCACTACGACTCTTCTCGATCTGATACACACTTGAGATCAGACCAACTGTTTCTGTGAATGCTAGTCTATGAAAAATTACAGCCGTAACCGAGTGAGAGAAGAGACAAATTACCCATGAAAATCAAAACATGTTTTCTCAGACGACTCCATTCAGAGTTTGCTGCAGACGAGAATAAGTCACCAGGAGCAACAAAGGACCTCTGGGTGTGTCAGGTGCTTGTGACGAGAATCAGCTTAAGCCTGTCAGGAGAAGCTCAAAAACAAGAGTATTTAACGTATTATCATCTTTTGTCGTCATTGAGAGGGACCTTGCTTGCGGTTGAATAGCCTGCCTATCCTTGTGGGGCCTATAGCTGTCAGGCTGTGAACAATAGCAGCAGACTCTCTTCCAGCAGGAGAAGCACTCCTGTAATGCATTTCAATCAGACAGGCTGCAAGTACCAACCGTAACTCACTCCACTCAGTCTACACCGCGCCGGGCTACTGACGTTCACGCGGAGATATGTAGCAGGGGTCGAGTGCAAGCATCTGATTCCTGCACACACTTTACTATACATTACTTCATCCTCTTAACTGTTTAAGAGAAAGGCGGGGAGGGGTTGCCTGCATTCAGCAGCTCATCAGATTTGCCTCAATTAGCTGGAATGGGCACTCTCTTTCAGCCTTGAGTGCATGCTAAAACAACCTGCAGCCTTGATATGTTGCAGGCAACCTACTTATCTTTAAAGAAAAAAAACAAAACAACAACAACGGTTAACTGGCGACATGCAAACAGCTGCCGTCCTTAAAGGGTGTTTATAGTTGGTCCACAGAAGCAGGTGGGAGCATAGACACGGTACAGTGCCAGCTCGTTCTGCTGATAGAGCCTCACGCTATAGCTCATACGAGACAGACATCCTTAACCACCATCAAACAAAGGGCTACAACCCTGATAGATCCTGAGAGGCCCCACCACTCTGCGATAAGAGGACAGGCAGATAATACCAGCTGTCCCAGTATAATGCCCGATGCTCTTATGGTGAGCGGGATAGAAATATTTTCATGTCTTACAGTGAATGATGAGGCCATCCCTCTCAAAAGACTCCACAAAATACTCCTCATTTTGTACCCAGGGACCACACCCCGTGATGATATGGTCTGCAACAGTCTAATTTATCATGCAGAGAAAGGCTACACACCTTATGTACTGTAGCGAGAAGCACAGCCAGAAACAAAACACTCCCTCTGACATTAGCTCACAGCCATTCCCCTCTTATTCAAGCTCCGATTAATATAACGCAGCGGACACAGTCAGAGTATAACTCTCACACAAAACACTGCGAGTGCCAGGATGACAGGAGCAGGTTCTGCCGCTGAGGTCACAGCCCTTCAGACGTTAATCAGATTAGATGCAGATGCAGCTGAATAAATGACCTACATCAATGGAGGGCATTGACAGTGAATATCCTGGTAACTGACCCCACCCCCACCATGCCGCACTGTATATTCTGTCTTTGTACTACAGATCCCTCCCTCATATGCGAGATGCAGTTGAGGTGGGAAAAAAAAAGGAAGAATGCACAGTGTTCCACAGGTCCGTATCCCTCTCTTCCTGCCACCGGTAATCAACACCACACCACGAGACGTGGCCGGGCTCGGCCCTGTAACACAGCAGGCTTCAGCACCTATTTTGCTTTTTAGGCTGGAAAAGGGCGGGAGGGGCTGCTGGGGGAAACAGACAGAGCAGCTTTTATAGAGCTACTCCAGAGCTAACTAAAGAATACACAAGCCCTGTGGGCCACTGAAAGCAGCACAGCCCAGGGTACTGCCTGACAGCGACCTTTCACTATTATGATTGTCCTCTGTGCATGCTTGGGTGCTTAATCAGTGAAATCAGGTTTATATGTCAACACTGAGGAAGTATCCTACTATCAGCTTTACATGTGCATATACAGGATAGCATATAGACCGCATGTGCACCGGCGCATGCCTTGGAAATGTCTTCCATGGAGCAGTAACACTGCACCAACAGATTAACAGGGAAAATGGTGGCTCCACTTTGGTTATATTTACATCCTAATGGACAGGATACCTTATTTCCACTGGACACATACTGTCCTACATGTGACCTTTATTAGGCAACAACATTTTGTGCAGGAGAAAAACTATTATGAAATCTTACAACAGAAAAAACAAACATTTGAATGTTTATATCTGTAAATTCCTGTCAAAGTGACAGTGCTAACATGCTAATCATTAAAGAACAAGGTGTACAATATTACAAAAGTACTATATGGTCATGGTTTAGAATATTGGCATTAAACATTTGCGACTTACTATGAAAAATAAAGCAGTAAAGCTGAAGAAACACTGGCGAAACGATACTTTCAACCTGTTTATGGTGCTAAATGAAAAGAGAACCCTCTAAGTTCAAACAAAGAGTAGCTATAATGTACAAATCTTCCAAATTGAATCAAACAGCAAGCAGTTAAGCTGTGACAGTAAATTCTGAAACGAATATTTAAACCTGCTGCTAACACGACAGGAAAAGCCACATTTTTTTAGGCTTTACCATAAGGGAATCATGAATCATAACATCAAAGCAATCCATCCCATAGCTTCAATTTGGACCTGAAGTAACTGGCTGGCTCTTCTTGTTACAAACACATCCCTCATACAACATTTGGATGGAAACAAATGGAAACTTGTCTCAAGTCTGAAGCGTGAGCTTCTAATTACATCTCAGAATTAGAGCTCAAATGGGAGCAATGGTGGAAATCCTGCCGTGTGGCAGGTAGACAGACAGACCTGCCCCAGTAGAGCTTTTACCAATTTCTGTGCCAAGGTTAAGGCCTAAGCAAGAGCAGGAAAACCCCATCTCCACCCTGCTACCTCATCACTGCCACCAGCCACACAGGAACATTGTGCACTCTGTGCAAAAGTGCAGCCAAATATAAAACCACTGGCACTGAAGTAGTATTTATAATCAGAGAGTCCTGTTGCTTTTTCCATGCGGAACTCGGGATAATTTTACATTTAAAAAGCGTAATTAACCACAGTTATTTGACTGAAAATACACAGCATGCATGAATAACTGGGTCTACCAGGTGCACCCACTAATTTTTAGGGCACGCTTTGCAGCCATCTCGCAGTATTAGAGATACTCCAGCAGAACACAAAAGAGGTTCAGACAAAACATCAACCCAAGTGTAAAATATGGCATTAGACTCTTTGTCTTTGAGGAATATTGACGCTGTTCCTCCCTGTGATTCCGATAGTTTCTGAATAGGTCTTCTACACTGACAAGATGGCCTTTTGTACGACCCAGCTGTGGAGGGCACAGAAAGTCTGAGCTGTTATTGCCGAAGAATAGTCAAGGCCCATCTCTCCTTTGACGATGGCAGTCTGGATGACATGTTCAGAACAGAGTAATGAGGCTTCAGAAAGAACATCATGTACTCTCTATGGAAGGAAGACACACTATTCGACACACTATTTGGAAAATAGAGCATCACTCTTAAAAAAGGTGCTAAAAAGCCAGGAAAACATGAAAATAAAAGGAAAAGGAACACAAAAAATAAAATGAATGAATTCAAATGTTACACCATAAATAGTTTATATGTACATCGGTGGTTACGTGTCCATATTGCAGGGCTAATATATGTGTCACAGAAAAGGCCTACCTCCTGCACCAGGAGATCAGACAAAAAGCTGTCTGGTAACCTTTGACCCTTAAACTGCTGTGCATTCCTCACCGTACAACTCAATGCAGCATAATGAGCAATTTAAATTCAGTGTGTACCTCAATGTCTGCTGCATTAGACAGTGTGTCTCAAAAGCAACCTACAATAAACACTTCACAATCTCTGCTGAGGGGATCAAGAACATCTTTGCTCTCCCTGTGTCAAATTTTTCTACTGCCAGCTGTAACCACGTAATTAACTGACAAACAATTAAACAAAGAAAGTAAATGAAAAACCAAACATCACACTGAGCAATACGGGCCTTGTTGTGGACAGTTTTCATTAATGAAAAGCAATCGCAGTTATTTCAGGGATGCTCAGTATACTGTTTATGAGTGCAACTGGAGTGGCCGCAAAAGGCTCGTCTGAAGAGTCCTAAAAACTTGCAGGTCTGAGCAAAAACAGTTACATAGCTAATGTAACTTGTTTAAGACACAAAAACACATTAAATTTTAAGTACAGTAAACTTTAATTAAATTTACTATAAATTGTATAAGCAAGCATATGTAAATGACATTCATAAAATAAAAAAATAAACAATAAAACATGTAAATATATGATAAAAAATTATGTTGACTCAAGGGGAAGATTTATTCTGACCTATTTATGGAATTGTGCAAAAGACACTGCTTCAGAAAAACAACCTACAGGATTCATCTTCTCTTAAGATGCTAACAAATAAGACTCATAAGATATGCAAAAGCTGGGATGATGAGACTTTGGGCGTTACAGGAGTCAAGTAAGGACAACTTGTCCCCAGTTCTTTGTTTGGTGTCTTATACAGTGTTTTCCTCCTCAATTAGATAGTGGTGTTTGGCAAGAACTGACTGGGCTGGAATCCATTCTCTCTTGACTCTGCTAGTAGGGGCTGAAGGGAAGCACGCTGCCAGATTTTGGCTCTATGAAAGCACTGCAAGATTGGCTGAGGCATTCCGGCTGAACTCAAATGACCCACATTCTGGGCCTATCCAATCAGACAGGCAGGAACAGTCATTATTTTCACAATTTATGGGACACAAACCAATCATGAAGCCAGACGCCGGAGTGTATCCAAACAGAAAGGCAGTTTGAAAAAGGAAATGCTTAATAGGCACAGAGACAAGGGCAGGGTTAATACGGAGCAATGAAACTGCACTAAACTCACACGGTTTGGGCTCAGGAGAAGCACCGCTGAGTGCTAAAGGCTGGCTCTTTGAGAGTGCTGCTGCAAGTTTGACTAAGAAAAAAGGGAGCTTAACTGAGATGACTCACGCTCTCTAACTATCTGGTAAAATAAGCAGAAACCATCCAATCATAAGAAATTATAGACCGCAAACTAATCACAAAGTCATAGGGGAGTGAATCCCAAAAGAAAGGAAATGGCTAATAGGCAAAAGAATAAGGACAGGGCTGAGTGACAGCAATACAACTGCATCAACAACTGCATCATTTCCTTGAGGATGCAACAGAAGAAAAAGCTAGAGCTCTCTTTTATGCATATGCATGAATCCAATCTGTGTTTCACTCTCTTAACCTACCCTTGACAAACACTGATTGCATACTGCTACTATAACATTCGCCACCACCTGCAGCTGATGAATAAAAACTATTATTTTCAATAACAATTAAAAAAAAAAAGTGATTGCAACATGACAACAGCAAATGAATTTATAAATCTCACAAACTTGTGCATGATTTTAGTAGATGCCATTGCTCAGATGTCCAGCTCTTCCTACACACTGTAAATCTAGTGATTGGGG
>VUQR01000814.1:5848-22326 GCA_015108515.1 Hemichromis elongatus
GGAAGGGGGGGGGGGGGGGGGGGGGGGGGGGGGGGGGGCTCTAGCCAGCTCCCCTGAGCTCATGGGGGATAAGGACTTGCAGGTGGATAAGAGTTTGTGAGCTGAGTTGAATGTCCCTGTGCAAACACGTGGGCGAGGCCAGAGCTGGGTCCCGTCGACCTCTTTTACTCCCAGGAGGCAAGAAAGGGAACGGTGAGGTATGGGGCCGGGGCTGCAAGGGTCACGATGGTCGATGATAACGTCAGCATTACCAAAACGGAGGTGGAAGCGCTGGGACCTGTTCCCGTTTGTTGCTTAAAGCAGCAGCCTGCGAATGGATGGACCCAGTCAAGTGCGTGAACGTTAACAAGCGTTCTTCTGAGCATCTTTCCTCAACGGTCCCTCTGATGCAGCTCGGAGTCTGCGTGCCTTCAAGGTTGCCTATGCGTTTGTGACCCGTCTCCTGATTGGATAGCAGCGATGGATGGATGTGGAGAACAGCTTGGATGACAAACTCGGCTCCTAGATCTCTTCGACTGGACGTATGTCTGTAGGAGGCACTATCTGGCGCTCTGCATCTCCATACTGCGGACAGTATGTGCTGATTGAGACAGATGCTCTCGGCTCTTTGTCTCATGTACACCGCTGACAGAGATAAATGACTCAATAGCTTTTTTCTAGACTGCAGAAAAATGGACGTCTCAACACAGGGAGCTTCTCATCAGTTCGAGGTGGTGGCGTCTCTGTGTGATGCTTATCGGCTGTGTTTATGTGATCTTTACGAAACAATATTGAAGTTGATCTTTATTGCAAGTTAAAATTATTCGGACATTTTGGTTTGTTTGTTTTTTTGCACAAAGGGTAAAGGTAGGGCTGCTTGATATAACTGGTGCCGGCAAGCCATCGTTAACGCCGTAAAACAAACAAACAAACCTGGATTAAAAGTAAATAAATCACACAATAGAACGTTATCGGTCACGGCCTCCCGGAGCCCAAGCTCATCACTGAAGCAGTGTGAGATCTTCTTGGCAGAGAAAGGAACAAAAGGCAGCGAACACCCAATGAAGAGCTTTGAATGTCCTTCAAGAAGCCTGGAGAACTGTTCTAAAGACGACAGAGAAATGAAAAGGAAGCTTGCCTCAGAGAGTTCACGCTATGTAGAAGAATAAAGGTGGTCATACCGAGTATTGACTTTAAATTGTGCCTTATGTGCAGTATTTACATGCAGGTTTGCACGTTTGAATAAGGAGCTGCACCAACTTTCTATTTTCTTAGTAAACTATAAATAAATGCGCGGTGGCTGCAGACTTCTCTCCTGCCTTCTCACTACTGTGTATGGAGGAAGGATCGTCTCCTCCTTTGTGCATCGTTACGTTCGGTCAAGCGGGCCTGTCGACAGGTCGCTCAGCAAACACTTCCTTATTCCCCGAGCTGGCCGTGGCTGCTGACGCCATCAATCACCAGTACCTGTTTACAGTCTCCCGTTAAGCGCTCTCCCCTTGACCGCTCAGACGCTCCCCTCTGTACTGATTTAATTTAGTCCTCATCCTACTTTTTACAATCTCATTACCAGGACACACACATCCCCGGCTGTTTACCTCTGCCTGTCCAATGTTCTGCGGCGGAGAGTCACATCTGTTATACAGCGGTGTTGTGGTGTCGAAGCAAGTATCATATTTAGAAGCTGACCGCAGAAGCTTGGGTTTTACTGCACACTAAAAAGTCATTGAACAGTTTGTTCCTGCTTATTTTGCTACGCTGCGAGCAGCCGAGCGCTCCGCGTGGCTCGTAGTTCCCATCGTTCCCCATCAACGAGCTCCGGAGACGGGGCAGTTCATACACCGGGTAATAAAGAGTGCACTTCCACAAACCTCCCTGCTCATCACATGCGAATGTTCTTCCTCCCGCTCGCACACGGATCTGCACCCCAGCAGCATTTCTTAGAATAACAAATGTGCAGCAGCCAGCTGAGCTGCAGGGAGCCTGCCTTCGCTTTTCTCTTTGCTGCTTTCATTATGTTTGTTTTGGCAGCAGCGAGAGAGAAAATTCTTGTACTGTCTTTCATTGTTTGCTATGTTTGTGTGTAAATCTGCTTAGGGTGACTTTATGGTTCAGCTGCTCTAATGTGTGATGCTACACTCACACCTCCACTTCAGGAACGTGATGTTATTCCCGCCGCGGGCCTCGGTGCGGCATATCCTGAACCCGTGATCGGTTGGTTCGATGGAGGCTGGTTGAAGCTTACGTGAAGACTTGAAGCTGTCGGCACCGCGCTCTGACAGCTTTCATACAAAACATCTATGACAGGTTAACGCAGATAAAAGAGACGGAGGCTAATTTAGGAGCTCAAGTGTGGACACTTGTGGTTAGGGTTAGGATGACTGGATGACTATAACATGCCACGTTATAGACCTTGTAATAACAGGAGTCCTTTCAAGCACATGTCTTGCATCGAATCCAACACATGCAGCTCAGGTGACGGTCTTTCAGCATTCAGCACGATGAGAGAATGCAAACGGTTTCCCAGTAAAGCAGTCGGTGTACGCTGGACACGAGGATGCAGCCGTGCTTGAGCATCGCTGGGATCAACGCGCTGCTGTTGCCCAGTTTGTGCTACAGACCCGAGCCGTCTCCGTTATCTATCCCTGTTGTTACAAAGAGACGATGTCAGCTTGGCTTTCTCCCTGTTTACCTCTGGCTGCTGTGTGTCTCTGTGCGCCACCCACACACACACACCCACTCACTACGACCGACTGTTGGAGGGGCGCCTCTGCTGATAGCACCTGCACCTCCGAGGATAAGCGGGGCCTCTTCAGTCCCCTGATACCGCCCCCTCCTCCTCCCCCTCCCCTTCATATTCTATATGCTGTATTCCTTATTCTTTTGTCCTTTACCGAGGTATGCGTGTATTATTTATGCGCATGCACACACATGCACACATATGGCGCTATGACACAAACGGGTACTCCTTTGTGGTTGGATGATTCTCCTCCAGAAGTCACCTGCTGGGAAAATCCCTCAGCTTGATGTTTTTCCCCCGGCCCAGACCCCTGAAGGGACACCGGGTCCCTCGGTCTGGCTTAAGATCCTTAAGTTTCCCTGTTATAAGAGTCTTATTTTGAAAAGTCGTAGTAGTAGTCGTAGTAGTAGTAGTAGTAGTAGTAGGTGTATTAAAGAGCTACGTTGCAGGTGTCAGGCATGCACGTGTAGATTTCTGTCCCACACTGAAGTTTTTGACACTTTTTATCATTTTCAAAGACTCTGATTTCACAGAGGATACTGTTTCCTTTGTTTGTGACGGAGAGAGGAATATAAACGTAGTTAATAAACATGAACATATTATGTTTTGGATACTTCGAGCCAAATATTCAAATGCAATATTCAGTATTACTTAATTCAGAGTCATATTTGCAAAAATAAAAGGTGTAATGAAGTCTCCTTAGTGCCAGCGGTGAAAAAGCAGCTTCTCCTTTTTGCTCGCCTCGGCAGCTTTGCTGACGGACGCATGCAGCGAAAGGTGTGAGAACCTGATGGTGGCGCCAACCTGGAGTCAGATCTTCAAAGTTACTGTCATGTGCTTTTAAACATATATATATATATGACAGGCTTCAGTATTTCACGTAGTGCTCTTTATAAAATTGTGTTTTTAAGCGAAAGTTTTATTTTTTTATTTGTTTTAGCGGAGGTGTTCATGCTGATGAGGGCATGACTTGGATTAGTGTATGTGGACCAGAGTAAGTGAATGTATGAATGATGTTTTCAGGCTTGTTCGATGCCAGTGTCCATATAAATTCAAGAAAATGTTTTTGTGATTTTTAATATTTTAAATATACCAACAAAAATGTGAAGAGTCACAAATCTTCTTAATGACTCTCCTTAAGTGAATAATATGTCCGCTTTTGAGGAGACGCCCCACAAATTCCTGCACAAGGAGAGGAAAACAAGCCTGGGGGAGGGGTGTTGATGTGATCGGAGGGAGGAGGAGGAGGATGGAGTCCTAGCGTTCTTATACCCCGTGCTGTTAAATCCACGTGGGCTTGTTGCGATGCTTGGCTAATTGTTTCCCCCACAGTGGCCACATGCCTGCACCGTCGGCTCCACCTCGCACACCTGACGCTTTTTTTTATCTTTCCTTTCAGCACATTTTCCTCCCTTTGAGCTTCATCCTTCCGCCTCGCCCTCCGCCTCCTGTTCACCCCTCGCCGTATCGCCGCGTGTGGACGCGTTTCACGCTCTGCTTTCACAAACTGCGTTGGCCTTTGCTCTTCCTTAAGCACCGCGTCGCCGTGCCAGATCAGATAGCATTCTTATTACAGCACGTCCATATCACTACAGGTGCTGCTGATACGTGTGTGTCCTGGTGAGCTGTGTTGATGAAAGGTTGTTGTTGTTGTTTTTCCTGACAACATCCCATCTCCTCTGCTTCCATATTCAAGCTTGTCATCATAGGAATGCACATGCGTGTCATCCTCCCGGTTGTCTGTGTGCTTATGGTAAATCTCTTCATTCTGTCACTTACTGGAACTAAGATTTTAATTAGGGGAGGTTTCAGAGCGGCGTGCGCTGCATTAATATTACAGCGGGCGCACGTTTAGGTGGTGGATTGGCGAGCAGACGGTGAGGTATCATCCCAGTCAGCTGATCTTTGAGTCCTGCTGAACATGGAGCGATGTCTGTGGTTTTATTCCCACACGGTTCACACAGGAACGGGATATTTTTCGTGTTTTTAGACTGGATGTGTGGACACGGATTTCATTGGACCGTTTGTCGGTCAGCTGATCACACAGCAGCTGCAGCCAGCAGTCGATCGAATCATGTCGGTGCACGTCCAAAGCTCGTTTCTGGTCGCGCTTCCTTAACTTGACTCGACTCTGCTGGGTTTTTTATCTTCCAAGCAAACAGAGTTGGGCCAAAAATGTGACATAAGCGCACTGCACGCCAGTGATTGGCCGGAAAATGATGTGGATCACGTCACGAGAGTAATGGCTGCACATAAATCAACACTGTGGTCCAGCAACGAGGTGCAGGCGTTTACCAGCAGGCGTGCCATCGTCGCGACGTGCTCCGTTGTTGTGTTCTATTTGTGTCGCATAGAAATGACATCACGTGACGTTCGCCGCTGCTCACTTTGAGGTGGCGACCAACACTGAGCAGAGTGGAGTCCGGCGGAGCAGGAGGTGCTGGAGGAGAGGCGTTTCTCTCCTGGTGCTTTCAGTCGTGAGGCGAGCCCCCCGGTGTCGCTCGGCACTCCGGTTCAGGACAAAAGTAAAAGATGGAGCACCAGAGACACCGAGTACGGGATGTCAACATTTTTCCCATAGTCTTCTGATTCACTTGAGTTCTCACTGTTGTGATTATGACTAACACCCTCCACGACGAGCCTGTGCACCCTCCGAGACGCCGCGGTCGGTTGTCTCAGCTGTTTTCACTGGCGGCTCGCTCAATTTTCTAATCTGGGAATGTTACAGTTTGTAAGCAGGTGCGTTTCTGGCTCGGTGGCTTTGATTTAAACAACGTTGTATACCTGATACGCATCCGCTTTACTGAACGCTTTAAAAACCTTTGTGCCCTTTATCTCATGCAACTCTTCCAGACTTTAGTCAAGCAAGTAGTTACAGCAGCAACGTTGTTGTCCAGTCCTGGGGTCAGGGGTTAAAGGGCACGAAGGAAGTGTCTTTATTCCAACAAAGGAACAATATTAGAACATGTTTGCAGCACGTGACCCGCGTACTGTATTTTCAGTACACGAGGGAATGTGTGAACATGACCTCAGGTGACGGGCCTGTTTTTCTTAGTGGAGAGTTTCCCTCCTTCCCTAAAAAGCTCTTCCTGAGGCTTTTGTGGGATGCGAGTGGAAGGAGGAGACGGGCAGGATGGGAGTCGTACTATTTTTGTGAAAAGAGCAGAGATGTTTTTAAATGAAAGCTGTTAAACTTGATCTGTTTTTATTTTCCCATCTGTTCTCCTGAAATTCTCCTCAAAGTACTCAGAAGCCTCTTTTCTGAAGCTCCACAATTGACATGTGCATCCATATTGTGTTCTTCTTTGTGTGGGGGTGTGTGTGTGCGTATACTTCTCCCCATGCACCGTAGCTCTATGTAGTGCTATGCTGTGAATATGAAATAGGACAGCGAGCATCTGCACTGCAGCCATCCCGCCCTGGCCTCACACTGTGACTGCTGCTCGGTGCAGCTGGTCAGCCTGCAGAGACGCGCAAGCACGGAGTGTGTGTGTGTGTGTGTGTGTGTGTGTGGAATAATTTTCTTATTTGTCCTGCTTTTGTTTTCCGACAGACTTTGTGCGTGTTTGTCGTCACGTTTGCGTTGTGCTGTTGAGTGTAGCCCAGTTAACCAGTTAGCTTCACCTTTCATCGTATTGCTGAAGGAGACCAAATGGTCCAGTTTCATTATCGGTTTATCAGGTCAAGTTTGTGCATTAAATATTATCAAACAGAGAAAAAACAACAAGCAAAGGATGTTGAAAGTTTTACTGGTTCATTTGTGTTTTAATAACAAGAAATCTTTAACTAAACAGTTTATTCACCATTTATACGATTCCAAGAGAGATTTATTGATGTCCTTTCAAGGCTTCAGTAAAACCTCCAGTTTCTTGGCGTCCTGGACTACCTGCACCCCTCGCCTCGGTCATCGGGTCGACGCAAACTCAACGGCCCTGAAATACAAGAAAGCCTGAAGGAGGGAAAGGAGGCAAGGAAACATGAGGTAGGGAAGACAGAACGATGGAGTAAGGAAAGAGGACAGGAGAAAGGGAGGGTTGTGACGATCAGGCCTTTGAAAAACTGTTTTGTTCTTTTTGTTTGTTATTCTGTGCCGGCTGAGGACAGAGAGCGACCCCCCCCCCATGGGGAGATAATGGGCCATTGAGGCAGAAGGAGAATGCTTTAAAAAAACACCTTAGTCATGACTGGGCCACAGCTCAGCACCGCTGATTCAATTATCCAGCTGAGGACGGGTGTTTATCCCAGAACAGCTCCAGTCCATCAAACCGCACCGACGAGTGGCCGAGTGAAGGCGTCACCGTCTGCAGCTCTGCCCGAGTGTTTCACACGTAATGAGCTCCAGACCAACGAGAGGTGTAGATGCATTCATGCAGATGTTTATGTTCCTCTGTTTGATGGCAGGATTCCCGTCTCTGAGCCACATCCTCTGGGAATCACAGAGACACTGTTGGACCTGATGGCAGCTCTGAGCCTTTGTTGACCGGCTGAAGACACTGTTGTTATAAGTGTCCTTCGTCTTCTGCTGCGTGTGTGTACGAGTAAATCTTTGTGTTAAGGAAACTCATGAGGTCTGTGATGCAGGTGTCTCCCTGTCGAGATGAATGTTTAGTCCACTGTGTCTCTCCATCACCTTCATACCAATCCTGCTAGACCTCTGTGTGTGTGTGTGTGTGTGTGTGTGTGAGAGAGTTTACGTTGATCTCAGTGATGTCTGACTGTTTTGTCTACTGCTCTGCTGTGTGTGACGGTGAGAGAAAGTCAGTGTTGTCTGCATCAGTGTGTGTGTGTGTGTTCCCAGCTTGTTTTATTTGCAGGTGTGTTTCATGTTTGCATTTAGATGTCAGAAAATGTGCAGCCACTAGCAAAAGCTAGAGCTAGTGGCCGTGTGACAAAGTTAAAGCCGTGTCACAGAGGAAGGGAGAGCAAGGAGAGGGGAAGCCACAGACGTGGCTGTGAACCGGGCGGCGTCGCAGGATAACGGTTAACACAGAGATGTGACGATCAGCAGGTTGGGAGGGTGGTGGCGACACAAGCGTCGCAGGCGGAGAGAATCAGAAGGGTGTGGAGACAGCCATCGGAGTGATCCCGGTTCCACCCCGAGTATCTGCAGCGAGATCTAGTGACTGTGGTCTTCTAGGCGAGGTGATTTATCACCTGCGACTAGATGCACTATGGTTGGGTGGGACCGAGGGAAAGGAAGGTGCTGCGGAGGGTCAATTGGGGGGGACAGAGGTCAAAGTGATTGTAAATCTTAATGGGGCAGAGAAGGTGAGGCTTAACCATGAAAGACAGGACAGGACACGAACGGCGACCAGAGGGGAATCTAAGAGAATGTCTGTTGGGAGCATGCAGCTAATTACTGCGGACTATGTCTGGACTCGTCTCCATGGTAACAGGATGGGCCAGCAGGGCTGGCCAGCACGCAGGAAGACACAGACGAGGAAATCGATAAACACACAGACAAAGCAGGGAGCAGAACCATGCTCGTTAAACCACATCCCCCCCTTTTTAAATTGTTTACCTACGTGTGTGTGTGTGTGTGTGTGTGTGCATGCGTGTGTGTGTTCATGCTCTACTCTGCACTTAAAATGAATGAGCAGTAAGCCTTACATGAAATAGAGGTCCTGCTGGACCAGAATGCCTGAACGACTTCTGCACGCTGCTGTTTGGGATCATAATAACAAAATTCAGTTCGTCTGGACTTCCTGAGCTTTGGGGAAAAGGAAAAGGTGTCTCTGCTGTTCACTTTCCTTTAATTGCGATTGATGGATGCTTCGATTAAACTTGTTGGCCCCTAATAGCAGCTGTAGGAGGAGTCTGCGTTATACCTGCATGGCTGTATAATAAACGCGTTGGGACAATCGAGGGTCGTTTAAAGGTTTTGCTGATAAATGTTACACAGGTAGCGCGGGCGTTTTAAAGATGGTGTGACTAAGTGATGGAGGCCATTCATTTTAGTGACTTTTGGTGGCACAAAGAAGGATGTGCAAATATTGAGGCCTAGCTTGACATGAGCGGGCCTTCGCTCGTTTGGGGAGACTGTACGAGCAAAAAGTGGACATGTTGAGGCAGGTATGTCAGATATGTGGCAGGAGCGTGTGATGGAAGGAAAGGTGCTGTTTGCTACATGTCCTGATAGAAACAAACCACGCAGGCCATCGTCTAATGTGTGTCTTCATTCATCTTTTTATACGGCAAACCATTTCCTAAGGTTTTGTCCTCAGACTTGTACCAGTGTTGCTAAGTGGGGATGAACTTGTATTAAGATACTGCATGAACATTTCTTTGTATAGATGCAGGTTGTGAGCGTTTCCTTGCGAGTCTTCCCGCTGTAAGGGGACTCTGCTAAGCACCACCCAACAGCGCACTTGATTGCTGTGTTTGTGGGGACACGGTGGCTTTCATTAAATGTCCAATCATGTTGGATCCAGGCGCCATTGTGTGAGCGTCACACACACACACTCCAAAGAGACGCGGTGTCACGGCCGTCAGCGTCTCGGTGGCGGTGGCAGGACTATGAACATCATGCTGATGGAAGGGGAGGAGCTGCCTCCAGTTTGTTTTTCCTCTCTGCTATCTCGGTATTTACTTATTAGAAGTGATCCACAGAGCGCCGATCGCTTCCCGAGAGCTCATTTGAATAACATTGTTTGCAGCACATTCAGCCTTTGCTGCTCTGTGTGTTTTGTTGGTCTCCGCTGGTTCGCTGCGCTGTGACAAATTGTGTTTATTATATCAGGTTAGTCTTGTTTCTTTGGCAACAGTTCACTAAATAAAACGTGCTAGACGGTGCACATTTTGCTGGCGGATTAAAAACTAATAAAGTTGAGTTGCTTCATGCCACAGATGCTCCTAACACGGTGCCAGTGGGTGTTTTTTGTAATGAAACCGCTGCGGTGCTTTGTAAGGATGGCAAATGTTTAATTCTTTCACTTTGTTCTCCTTTTGAGATAAAACGAGTAGAAAACTGACAGGTTTGTTTGTTCTTCAGCCTCGGGCTCGATAGTCGCTAATTCGGCCTTGAGCCACTAGACTGATCATTGACGGGGCTTATGGTGAAGGACAGTGTTCCTCTTTATCCAAGTGGAAGAGAGACAGCAGCAGACGTGATTGGTCCGCGTGTGGCCTTTGGGGGAATATTGGCTTGAGAAGCATAAATGGGGTTAGAAGAGATCCGGTGTGGGTGTTCGTCAGAGCGTGATCACGTTACCGTCACTCCTCACCTGTCCATCACCTTCTTCCTCACGTCAGCTGTTTTCTCTCTTCCTCTCCGTCTCTCGTCTTATTTCCCCTCTGCTCTGTCCTGGCCTTGGCGTGTATTTCTGTAAATGGTGGCGTGGTTTTTCATGCTTCTTGACGCTGGCGATGCCGGCGTCACTCTGGTCCCTCCCAGCAATCAGCGTGTTTTTGTTTACACTCGTTCCCCTCCCTCCGGTCGCTCTCCTCTGGTCTCTCAGGGCTGATGTCTTACAGCAGATCACTCGAAGCCTTTATAGCAATGCTTTTGAAGCTCAGGACTCCCACCGTGGCCAAATATAGTAAACGTGAATCCAGCGTGTGCGTGCGTGCGTGCGTGCGTGCGTGCGTGCGCTCTCCTGAGTGAATAGCTCTGGGGTAAAAACGTGTTTGTTATTGTTCCCAGCTCTTTGCCTGTAGACAGCACTGCCAATTAAAGGGGAGGTTTTAAGTGTTAAGAGCAGGAAGTGTTGCCGTGTGTGGCTGCACGCTATTGGCTGCCCAGCTTTCTCCCCCCCCGAGGATCGAGCGGCTGGGGCTTTTACTGCCGTGGCCAAATGAAAGGTAAACGTAGCACACCTCTGGTCATGCCTTGCATTTCAGAAGCCTTACTGGACCTGTGTGCATGCGTAAGAAGGGCGGCCATGACACAGTGAGGCCTGACCTGCGTGCGTGTGTTTGTGTTTGGCTTAATGAGAGATAACCTCTCCAGGATGCTACTGCCTCTGCCTCCTCCTCTTGTTGTTGAAGTGCCAGCGAAATCATCCCTTCATCCATGCCTCCCCCTCCCCCTCCCCACCCAGCCAGCCAGCCAGCCAGCATGAAAACAAAACAAGGCGCTGTATGAATGAAAGTGGGAGGGGCAGAGTGGCCTAGAAAGGCAGGCAGATAGAGCAGTAGATAGTGGTGCAGGGCAGGGTGAGACTGGGATGGAGAGGACAGTGGAGCAGGGGAGGGAGGAGGGGATGAATGACTGGAGCGTGTTTAGCCGAGTAGCTAGCCCGTGCAGCCTGGCGTTGGTGTGAGCAGAATGGGGAACAATCCTGCTGCGCTGCTGGTGTTTGTGCTGAGCCTGCACGGTAGTTCTGGGAAGAATAACGTCGATTCCCACGAAAAATATATTTGAATTTTTATGGGAACAAGTGTTTGTGATCTCATTGCATGGATTTGTTTTTGGCCTGGGGTAAACACATCGAGCCTTTAGCTTCGCCCCCCTCAGCAGACCGTCTTCCCTGGTGTGTTGGCTTCTTAGCTGCATCTGCCCCTCCCACCTGTCCCGGCACGGCCAGGGTTAACCCTGGGCGTCTCTCCTCTCCAACATGGAAGAGGCCATTGAATGGCTGCCTTCCCCAGCCAGCTAGCACATTGGCTAAAGCTTAGGGTGGATCCAAATGTTGGAGCGGTATTCCGGCATGGACCTCGGGTAGAGCTGGATCGGCCCTCCCCTCCTCCGTCACACGCTGCCGCGATCGGAGCGCGTACACACACAGCAGACAGACGAGAGGGGGAGGGCCAGGGGAGGAGCGGTGCATTTTTCTCTGTGTGTCAGAGACGGTTGTGCGCAGCGGCGGCTTTACGGCACTTAGTAAAGAAGATGTAGTGGAGCGACCCCTGCGTGAACTACCCCAGAGGATGGAGATGGTGTCTTTTCCTGCATTAGTCATTCTCCCTCTCTGGGGTTTGTTACCCCGCCTGCTCCTGTCATTATTGTTCTTTTCTTTAACCTCGCTACCCCATCCCATCCTCACCCGCTGCCACGACCCTGTCTGTCCCCTCCGCTTTTTCTCAGGCAGCACAATGAGCTGCCCTCTCGTGCAAAAGGAGGCATGCTGGGGGCAAGGGGGGGGGATTTAGATGTATCCTTGGCAGCAAGAGTTGTCCTCAACAGAGGTTGCATCCCACAAGAGCTGCAAACATTGCCCCTGTGGCACCTTTTTAGGCTATTCGTCAGCGTGACACCTGAATAATGTTGCCCTTTAGTTCAGCTCAGCTCATGCAATCAATTCAGACAGCACAACAGGCACAAACTGTATAAACACACGTCACACGGGTTCATGGAGATGGCGCCCTCTTTCGCTAGATCTCCTAAAGCAGGATAGAATAACATAACCGTTCGAAGCTTGTTCTACATCTGTTTGTGTGTCCTGTTAGCCCACGGTCTCCAAGCTGAACCAGCCAGAGACACGCGGAGATGACCACGGGGGTCAAGGGGCAACTCAGGTTGAGACGGGATGTGGACAAAATATTGTTTTACCGAACAGGCTCTGAATTAAGGGGAGGGATTAACTCTCTGAAACAGCGGTTTTTGTATTTTTATCATCTTCTCTAACGCCTGCTGAACTTTTATTACTGCACAAGTAAGAGCGATTTATTGGCGCCGTTGTGCCCAGCCACTGTGTGCCGAGGATGAAACGGTCAGTGGTCGGCGTGACGTGAGATCTCCCACAGACGGGACAGTGGCAGTCAGTTTATGAGACTGCTACAGTCAACAGGTCCGACCTGACTGCTAGTCTGATCACGGGTGACTCTTAGGCTCTTAACCAAGAGGTCCCAGAAAATCTGGCGTGAGCCCGTGTCACATAGTGTTCAGGCTTTCTGCAAGCTGGTTTCCTTGGCAACGCCGGCTGCTGCTGTTGGCCCTCGGGTGTAAACTGCTCGGGTGAATTCCTTCAGTTTTCCAGCTGCAGTCGTGTGTTCGTGAAGGACTTACTAATACCAGTGATGATGGAAGTTGGTTCAGGCAGTCCAACTCACGTGCCTCGTACAAACACACCCTCCCTCCAGCGCTGTAACCTGCTTTCTCCACCCCTCCCAGTCTCCCAGCACCCACTTACAGCGAACATTGTGATGTTTACTCATCTCCTTCCAAACGCGATCCTGAAAAGCAGACGCAAGGTCGCGCCCATGCAGCTCCTCTAAGTGTGAGATGACAAAGTCGGTGGTGCAAATACCAGCGAGCGAACAAGGAAGTGGTCGTGTTTTTTTGGTTGGTTTTTTTTGACATTGCTCACGACCTTTGTGTCGAGGTCAGATGTTTCCCATTTGTTCCTCCTTATGGCCGCGCGCCGCTCCTGGTTTCTGTTTGAGCGCCCGCAGCAATAACAAGGGCAGCAAGGAAGCAAAGCCCAGGCGGAGCGGAGAGAACACCTGTTTACACTTCACGTGTGTGTACATAAACACCCGACATGCATGCGGTTCGCTCGCCGCTCTCAGATCGGTGCACGCCACCGCTCGGTGGCCATTTTGCTGTGATGTTTTGCGAGCTGTTAAATGCTAAAAAGAGCAGCAGTGGGAAATATGGCTGTCAGCGTGCAGCCTTGTGTTTCTGCTGGATGTCTGCGTTTTAGCTCGATGTCATAGCAGCTGGTGACACATGCGCATACGTCAAGTGAACCTCCTCTTTCTTCTTTGTCCTCTTGTCTCCTTTAGTGTGCTCGGACAACTGTAAGCACAGCGCCTGTACCCCCCAAGGCCAGTGCTGCCACGACCAGTGCCTGGGCGGCTGCTCCGAGTCGGGTAACGCCAGTAGCTGCGTGGCCTGCAGGAACCTCCAGCACGGGAACGCCTGTGTAGAGAAATGTCCTCCTGGATACTACATCTTCAGAGGGTGGCGCTGTGTCAGCTTCGCTTTCTGTCAGGTTAGTAACGATTGCAGTCGATCGCCTAAACTACAGTGAATGCATAGACTCGGTCGCTAGTTTAATTTGTTGTACGTGTTTTTATATCCAGGACCTCCACAACCAGTGTAAGCAGATTAGGAAACAGAACCAGGACCGGGACTCGGGCTGCCATGAGTACGTCATCCACAACGGAGCCTGTGTCCCAGAGTGCCCCTCCGGATATTCCAGCATAAACTCCACTACGTACGTCTGGCTGACACTCGCGCACGCACACAAACCGCCGGTGCTCCTCTTTCACTGATGGTTGCTGTCATTATATGGTCAGAGGTGTAAATGTCACCCACAGCAAATCATCTCGCCCTCACTAACAGGATGTGGTCACCCGACGCATTCACTCCAGATGATTTTGGATGTTTTTTTTGCACAGAAGTGAATTTTTCACCTTTTGTCATACTTAGTAAATAATGTAGAGATGTAGGTAAGCCACCTTCTGCTGCCATCTTCTCCTCGTGTTTAAGTATTCACCAAATATAAAATAGGACAAAGAGCATAAATAGTCCCGAAGCACACGCAGGCATCAGGGAACCTGGATGTGGTTGTTGGCCAGCCGTGCCGGCTTTTGTGCGGTGCTTAGTAACAGTGTGTTACTATTTCACTTGAATCCTTCGCTGTATGAGTCACACACTAAGCTGCAGCCCATGTGAATAAAGAAAAGGCAATATTTGTAGGAGAAGTTACTAAGCAGCACTGAAGACACAGTTTCCATGTAAGCATTAGGCTGCATGATTTCATATGCAAATTAGTCCTCTAATCTCAGCTGCTGCAAATAAGTCCGCAGTTTGTTTTCACAGCCTCGTCACGTTCTGTTCTCAGTAATTACCCAGCTGCATCGGCGAGAGCTTTGGCGAGCAAAACGCCGTCCAGAGAAGTTTATAAAACTTTTAGTACGGAGATTATATGTGTTTTTAATTTGCTTAAATTAGGTTTTATTTTGTGTGCAAAAAAACACTGCAGAGTTTTGATTAGTGTGGAGACCACATATGAGGCTCGGTGATGTTTAAGACGCCGGTTTTGGTGAGCGCGGCGCGTACGGTCAGTATTTCATGTGACATTTAGCAAAGCCCTCTGTGCACATTTAAAAAAGGGTTTAAGAATCAATTCAAGTCACCCAAATCATAATCCAAGAGGAAATCATGTATTTCACTTCAACGTTGAACAGCACAGGCATCCGCTGCTAATGCGACCCAGTCCTACACAGCTGGGACACCGAGGAGGACTATCACTAACTAACTGCCACTTTTAACATAAATACATAAATGTGTAGAAATATATGTAGTTGTACATAATAGTATGTTTTTAAAATCTACAAGATGGCGCCGGTGAGGTCGGCTGCCGTCACGACTGCTCCGACTACCTTTTCTTTGTTTTTGTCCTTTAAGTTGTTTTTCAGCGTTTTTATATCGTCAAAAGCTCCACCATTGAGTTCATTAAGTATGACAGAGACACCCTTGTTTCTATTGGTATACAATGTACTCACAATTCAACGTCTTTAACTCCGGATCCGAGCTGGCCGAGTGAGATCCTGAGGGAGAACAAAGGACGCGACACGAAGCGGCGGCCTCGGCCTCGAGGGAAACGAGCCGGCGTCAGGAACAGGCTGAGAGCACACCGCACACCTCTGCCTAGCATCCTGCTCGCCAACGTCCAGTCACTGGAGCACAAACTCGATGACCTCAGGGCCAGGATAAAGTTCCAGAGAGACATTCGGGACTGCAATCTCCTCTGCTTCACCGAGACATGGCTGAACCCAGCGGTGCCGGACCACGCCATTCAGCCGGCCGAGTTCTTCTCAGTTCACCGCATGGACAGGACACGGGACTCGGGGAAGTCAAGGGGAGGCGGCGTGTGTTTAATGGTGAACGACAGCTGGTGTAACAGCGCGAATGTTGTTCCTCTCACACGCTCCCGCACACCAAACCTGGAACTACTGTCCATCATGTGTCGTCCTTTTTATCTACCTCGGGAATTTACATCAGTCATAATCAGCGCCGTTTATATTCCACCATAAGCGGACACGGTCACTGCCTTATGCGAGCTGCATGAGGCACTCACACAACACCAAACTCAACACCGGGACGCTGCGCTTATTGTGGCGGGGGACTTTAATAGTGCCAACCTCAAACGCGCAGCGCCGAACTTTTATCAGCACATCACCTGCCCCACCAGGGGCGAAAGGACACTGGACCACTGCTACACAACGGTCAAGGACGGCTACAAGGCACAATCTCGCCCTCCGTTTGGTAAGTCTGACCACGCCGCCATCTTCCTCATGCCAAAATATAAACAAAGGCTTAAACAGGAAGTTCCGGTCCAGAGGGAGGTCGCGCGCTGGACGGACCAATCGGTGGCCGCGTTACAGGACGCACTCGATGACGCAGACTGGAACATGTTCCGAAACAGCTCCGATGACGACGTCAGCGTGTTTACGGAAGCGGTTGTGGGATTCATTGGGAAACTAGCGGACGATATCGTGGAGAAAATGACTCTCAGAACGTTTCCCAACCAGAAGCCGTGGGTGGATAAAACCATCCGCGACGCTCTGAGATCTCGCACCGCTGCCTACAACACGGGACTTGCATCGGGGGACATGGAACCGTACAAGGCTGCGTCATACAAGGTTCGGAAGGCGGTGAAAGAGGCGAAGCAACGCTACGGGAGAAAACTAGAGTCACAACTACAACAGAGTGACGCTAGGAGCCTGTGGCAGGGACTAAGGACAATCACGGACTATAAAACACCAACATCCGGTATGACAAACGCGGACGTGACTCTGGCAGACGAGCTGAACACCTTCTATGCTCGCTTCGAGGCTGCAGCTAATGACGCTAGCGATGCTAATGCTA
>VUQR01000816.1:4730-14761 GCA_015108515.1 Hemichromis elongatus
GCGTGGTTAGTGGATGTTTGGGGGTGGGGAGTTGGTTGCACCAGGCCAAACTCAGCGGGACAGGGTGAACTGGCTGGTTCAGATGTCCTGATAACAACTAGCACACACACACACAAACACACTCTGACACACATGCACACACAGACAAATAAGCTTGCATGCACACACACACACACACTCCAGTGTCCTTGTGCCCTCAGCCCTCCCTCCTTGTCCCTTTATCCCTGTCTGGTTGGAAAGGTCAGTGCATGTCTGGGAAAAGGGGTCCCAGAATCCCCAAACCCCTCTTTTACGCACACACACACACACAGTGAGAGGGAAACATGACAGCTATTTCCATTCATTTTTGTAAACTCGCTGTAATTCATAAACACTGCACACACATTTAGAAGACATTCAAAAATATAATCCAATGCACATATATGACATCTCTTTGGTTGAAGTGGTCAGTGGAGTCTGAAAGAAATGAGTGTGCACTGGTCAGCATCAGCTGAGCCTCCTACCACCAACAACATTACATTCACACGCATGCATATCCCCCCCATTACACTAGCCCACTCCTACCCTACCAACCTCAGTGAAAGAAGAGAGGGAACGCATTCAAATGGAAAACATAGTCCATTGTGACCGATGTTTTGTCTCATCATGATGTTAATAGCTACACTGACCAGCATTCAGAAATATGCAGTTGTGCAGGAATAGCAACAACACGATCCGTGTCTACGATGTCATCATACTAACTGTCATGTGACTTATGGTATTTTACTCAAAGTTTTGCAACGTCACTTTTCATCAAAATGCTTGTATGTGTATGTGTTTTCCTGACTAAAAGTCTTTTTTAAGCTGAAACTCAACTATAAAATATCTATGAAAGCGAGAGTACGTATAAAACTGAGAGAAAAGTAGCGTAAAATAAAGCAGTGCACACATGCCTGCATGCATGTGCCTGTACATGTTTGGGTGTGTAGTGAAATGATCTGCTGTCTGGCTCTCTTCCTTTTCCCTTGATGCCCGTGAGACACAGCCCCCCTCCATACCCACCCCCTCCCCCACTACACACACAGAGACGCACAGAGGCACACCGCACACATGCATACACACTTACACAAGATTTTGCGCACACAGATAGAGAGGGAAACCCTCTATATCCTTTATGAACCCCCTGACCTGAAGCCCTATAGCACACCAGGACCAGGGTTAGGTTGTATAGGGGGGAGAAAAAAAAAAGAGGAGATGGGGGAAGGAATATTGTAAGGAGAGGCGAGACTGCAGTCCCAGCTGGGGTGGAGGAGGAGCATAAAACCTCCCCTCCTCCCCTTGGCTCCCTCACCTCACTCTGTGATCTCTGACCTGGTGCGAGGCAGAGGACCAGCCATGTCTGGTTCGCTGTATAAATTGTACAAAATGCCACACCTAACACTTGCAGACAAACTTTATTCTTATAGCCCTGAGTTTGCTCATTTTTACTATCAATGCTACTCATGTTGTGATTTGCGCCATCGTAACTTTCCAGTATTTTGCTCAGAAGTACAATCCTTGTGCCACAGGTGTTTTGGATTTTATAGCAGTGAAGCCAGTTTGAAAGTTGATGCAGATGATGAACCGGAATGAATGAATGAATTCTGATGAACTGGGTCTGGTTCAATGTCATAAAATTATGCTGATGTTCTTAATACATTGCATTTGTACTTTTTTCTGTATTAGTCGCAGTTTTTAGTGGAAGGCTCTCATCTGTCAATAACACATGATGTAATTTTTTGAAATTTTTAAAGTGTACAAAAAAAGCACATTCTGATATGAGTGTGTGTGCACATACATGTGTGTACATACACCTGTTCTTCTTTAAGGAGGAAAAACAACTAAGTGCTTTTGTTAAAAGAAACTCCTTGGGGCAAAATGTCAGGGCTGTTGATGAAAAGTATTTGTCCACAAGACGGGTTTTCTTAGGTGAATAACTCAACACTGTTGCAGAGGTTTGTAAAAGCTCAAAGAGACACAGCTGCTAGTTGCTGACAGCTTGAGAAGAATCGTCTTCTTCTTCATTGTGAACTGTGTATGCCTGCAGGGAAGGACATAAAGACAAAACAGTAACTGGGACCGATGCCTTGAAAAAATACACAAGTCATAAAGAGAGAAAAGCGAGTGAGAAAGTGAAGGGGAAGTCTGTATTGTGTCTGAATTTACTGTTTGTCTGTGACACCGCAGATGAAGTGCTACTGCTTTGTCTGTGTCTATACTTTGTGTGTCTGTACAAGAATTTGTATGTTTGTGTGTGTTTAAGTGTGCTGGTGTTTGCATTTTTACACATCAGCGCTTTCGGTGGGTGGGACAAAGGGGGGTCATCCTTCACTTGGTGCTAGGTCCCTAACACCATGAGGGTTTCTACTGGTCCTGCCCCTGATCTGGGTCAGGGGACAGCCCATTCAGATCCATTCCATCCCCCAGAACCCCCTGCTGCTTCTGTGCGCCATCCTCATCCCAGCAGCCTCTTACTTCTCCATGTCAGGGATTGTTTCCAAAGATTAGACTTAATATGAATATCCATAAACAGAATGGGACTCCCAGACTGTGAAAGCTATCAAAGACATATTTGCATCTAATCCTCAAAGAACCCCCTCCCACCCCTTACAGAGAGCTCCCTACCCCTTTCGGCCCCCCGAAAAGATTCTACTAAACCTCGTGCAAAAAAAGACTGCCATCCCCCAGCCCCAGAAACCCTCCCTCTTGCCCCCGGACCATCCCATCCATTCCCTAACCGTTGGGCCAGACAAGACCAGACCAATTCTGTTGGGGATTATTTGGCTTAGTGATGAATAATGGATGACCATCTCCCCTCTGGCTCTCCACCACAGTAGCACCTCTCAATTGGCCTTGGCATGGAGCCCATCACTGGCCTGTCTGGATGGCTGCTTGGTTGGCTGGTTAGCTACCCAAAGTGTTCGCAATATTGGGAAAGTATGGACAAAATAGTCATGAATATTAAATTTTGGCATTCATTTTGTCATGTAGGATCACATCTTTATGTTGTAGGATAATGCAATTTAAATACCTAAAAGAGTTATCTACAAAACTTATTTACTTTAGAATTTGTAACATTACAAGTGGTTTACCTTGAATTCCATTTTCAATTCACATATTCACAAAGGTGAATCTCTTTCCTTGAAGTATTTCCAAAAGGGTGCTTATTGGACAAATAACTGACGGCTTTTCAATAAATTAATATATAAATCGATTGTCTTTGACATTAAGTAGACTGCAGTGACGGAGAGAGTGTTGTCCAGAGCGTGGGAGACAGGGTTGAACATTGTCCTTGCCCTGAAAAGCAAGGAAGCCACTCTTCTTTTATTCCTCCTCTCATCCTTGTTTTGCACTTTATCTCTTTTCATTTGCTTCGCTCTCCGTCTTATTTTCAATAGAGCACTTGGGGCCAAAGAGATGTCAGTGCTGTGGATACTAACACATGCACACACACAAGGACACACCTGGGCATGAGAGCGCCAGCTGAAAGGAGACAAGTTCATCTAAAGGGCCTGGCTAACAGTAACACAGGAGGGGCCAAGTCCCTTTGTGCCCCAGGTCTGCTGAGAAGCTTCTTACCCCTCACTCTTCTTGAAGACAGACTCCCAAGGTGCAATTTGACAAGATGGTTTTTGTACACTCATTATTTGTGACCCTTTTTTGTCTTTCATTTTCTTGTTTTACGGCTTTGTTTGTTTGTTTCTTTCAGCTCAGGATAGAGTAGCCTTGGGTCTTTTGACGACAGCTGTGCTACCAAGCGCTGCATAGAAACAACACAAGTTCAACACAATGACTGACAAGCGCTTTGTAGGAAAGGAGGCCCACAATGAATGTGTCCCCACTAAAGGCTACCGGTTGGCCCCATAAAGAACTGAATATTAGAGGCAGCTTGGTTCAAGAGTGTCAACTACACTAGTGTAACCCAAGTGGAAGACCCTGGACACTTGCAAAGTCCGTCATGCAGAATGGCAAATTATGAAAAACTGTGAAGAACTAAATGCACAAACTACCTAAACAGTGACAAATTTCTAGATGTGACAGTGAGAGTAAGACATAAGAAATGACCATAAAAAATTACATTACCAAAGAACTTAACTTAGAGAAGCATAAAGATTTTAGATATGTTAAAGGATGTTATGTCACACACACTAACTACACCTTGGATCTTTACATTACTCCAAGATAAATTAAAAAATGGCTTCCAAAACATTCAAACACAGTACATGTAGTTCATTCACTTAACTGTAAATACTGCAGGCAGAAGTAAGTATGTATAGGTTGGAGTAAGGTCAAGGTCTGCCAGGTCAAGCATGTGACTGTGGCCCTGCAGTCCCTCCCTCTGCCCTCCCCCCATCCCACTCTCTTTAACCCCTGGGCCTCAGGAATGAACCAGGAGTGAACCAAGAGTGGCACGGCAGTTCTCCGAAACTTCCAGAAACATCCAAAGCCCTTCACCCCTCCACCTCAATGGTTTTAGCCTCTATCACCTCTGCAGCAGCAGCTGGAGTGGCTCAGAGAGGTTTGCTGGCCCCTGAAGGGAGGGTTAGTACCACAGTATCGCAAGCACAGTGGATAGACAGCAGTACAGATCAGGAAGAAAAATTAAACATTGAAACAAAAGGAGAACTATATGTCATGCTCCCAGTATTTATTAGATCTTTATTTTTACGATATTATGTGAGTCTCAGTATTGTAACTCTCAATTTGTGGTTCCTGTTCCTTGGAGGTTGCTGGCTGTCACAAGATGAAATTGGCCACAAAGGCAGTGCAGCAGCAAAAACCTCCTCACCAAAGCTTTAGTTGGTAGCAGATCGCTGTGAGTACCTGAACCTCCTTGCAAGACGTTGACTTGTCTGCAAGGAGGTTCAGGGAAATGGTTTCCATACTCAATTTATGTCGCACCTTTCTTTAATTCACCATCATAACTCAGTCTATAGGTGACCATGACACACTCTTAGCAACCAAAAGAAATCACAAGGAAGTTTTTCAAGACTTCAGGGAATATAAATTTTTCTTTAGCAACTAGTTGTTGCCAGAGGGCCACTCACTGGTCTCTAGGCACATATGACTGGACTTGATTTCCCAGCAGCTGCAATCAGTCTCTACCGGCTACTTGCCCACCAGTTCGGGAATATAGATTTTCCTAGCGCGACCAGTGATTTCCAGATGGTTGTGGACCGTCTCTAAGTCTATGTGTCTCACTTGGCCCTGCACTATCACCATGATTGTCTTCATTTACTGGCCTTGACTTTTGTCATTAGATGAAAGAAAAGATATGTCAATCAGTGTACATGTAACACCTTGTAGTATCAGGGTTTTAATTCATAAAACATGTTTCTCTACAGTCATCTGGCTGTAACCTAATATTTACTGGACATGTCCATGACCATGGTTTATGCGTTCTCGTCTAACTCTAGACAAGTTATTACAGCTATGAATGTCTAAAAGGGGCAAATCATTGCTTGCATTTAAAAATACAATGTAAAGATTATCTTGGTAGTTAAATACAAGTCAGAATTACTAACTCAGAGGTTTTCTGCGATGTGTGACATAGTTTAGCAGCTGTAAATTCTGTATTTTTTGAGTTACTGTCCAGCTTTAACTGGCACTGAAATATGCAATGTAGTGACATGAAAAGGCCAGAGGGATGAACTTTGGCTCTTTATTCACAGGACAGTAAACAGGCGCCCTGATGTCTCCAGTTGCAGACACAGCATACAGCTCACACACGCAGACACACATGCAGGTGAAATGAAAAGCACACACAAGACAAGAGGGTATGGATAGTATGACCCTGTTTTATTGGCCATATAAATTCTGCCAGTAGCGTTGCACCTGGAGAACACACAAGCACCTAAACACAAATATGAAAATATAAGCATGCACTAACCTGGACATATATATCACGCACAGCACCCCAGTGTAATACATGTAACACACACAAATACACATGTAAACACATTTTATTTGGCCACCACAGCAAAGACGGAGGTGTTTAAACATGGTGTCACTCTAAGCTCAATTTACAGAGGTCCAAGGTCAGATCAGTCAGTGGCTCAAATCTACTGCCCTTTTCTGCTCCATCTTCCACAACCTCTCCTCAAGTCTGACCACACAAGCTTTGAAATGAGCCAACCCTGTAGTCTTCAAAGAAAGGTAGAAAAACGACACACTGATACAATGCAATAGCAGTGACTCTTACATATATAGGGCCTGACTGTAAAGCAGTACAGACACGTACGGCGTTGGGATATTATCATTATGCAGAATTACCACATCTAAGACCCATATTTGATTGTGCACCATGAAACCAAAAGGGGCTACCCAATTATGGCCAGTGCTCTATTCAAGAAATTCTTTCTTCACCTCCTGTCCTTTTTTTTTCACTGCGAGGTCAAAGTTTTCACCTTATCTGGAAGCCATCAGCAGTACCAGTCCCACCTCTGTGAGTCATTTAGTTGAAAATGTTGCACGTCGTTAAAATATTTCCTTCTCGGTCTGAGAAGTAGAAAAAAGAAAAAAAAATTACACACAGAGACGTTTAAAGCAATACTTCACAAACGAGGTAATCCAGGTCTCTGCCAAGATTTTCACTGCCAGTTACGGCATATACCGTCTAGCGGGCAGACTACAACTCAGATGTTGCGAAGGAGAAAGAGGAGAAGGAGAAGGAGGGGGTTGATTCTGCTGTGATGCAGTTTACTATTTTGGCCGGGGCTTTCTTCTCGCTGTGTGGTCATGGAGAGATCGGCAAAGCCAGCAGGCATTGAGGACACTGGCTGGCCGCAGCCCGACACAGAGGCCACATGGTCATAGCAAGAAGGAGACAGAGGGACGAGAGGGAGAAGTGCACGGAGAAAGGCAAGCAGAGCTATCAAGTGAGGAATGTGGGTTAGGTTATTCTGGTTTTTCTTTTATGTTCTCACATTTTCTCATCTCTTGTTCTTCTCCTGTGCCCTTCTCAAAAACTTTCTTCTTCAGTCTCGCATTTCAACTTCAGCCATCGCAGGCTGACCAAACTTCAACTTCATCCATACATCCATCCGTCTGTCTCTCTTTTCTCCCTCCCCCCCCACCTCACTCTATCTCTCGCTCTCCTCAGACAGACACAGCTACCCTCCTGGACGTTTCCTTTCTGCCGGCCTGCCCCAACAAAGGTGCTCAGTCATGTGAAACCTAATCTCCAGCCCCCCAAAACCTGACCCTTGACCCCTTCAGTCTTCACACAGCCAGAGGGGGAGGGGAGCCGAGGCAGGAAAGGGAGGCTTTTGGGAAAAGGTCACATTCCCGAAGACACTTTTGTGTGCGCACGTGTGTGTGTCTGTGTGTGTGTCCGTGAGCGTGCAAGCACCCAATCCATTATGTGGTTTGTGTTCCCGAGTAAGCATGTGTGTTTGATTGTCTGTCCGCATACAAACATGCATGGGGGTAAATTTTCCTTTATACCCCTCTGTACTTAACTGCCTTTTAAATTTTCATGCGTGTGTTCTATACATGTCTGCTGTGTAGTAGATGTAAGCATCTGTGTGCACAGTCACACTGTACATACATATGTGCGTGTTTATGAGAAATCACTTTCAGCCCTGAAGCATTGCAACCCATAGACAAAACACAGACTTTGTTTTCCAGCCAGGCCAGACCTGCAAGTCTTGTCTGGGCAGAGCTCTCTCCTTCCACCCTATAATGGCAATCCTCAGATCTTTGTTCATGTGCGAGTGTGTCTATGGAACGCTGTGTATATGTGTGAGGCACTGGGTGTCAGCTGTCCTGGGTGATTAGTGCTTTTATATTGTTCCAAGGAGTCCGGACGAGGCCCCTCTTCGCTGCACCCCAGCACAGCTGCAGTGTGCTTCGCCATCTCTGCTCTTCAGGATTTTCTACTGACACTCGCGAGTTGGGCTCAGACCCAAGAAAAAATTACCCTGAATCAGAGGCAAGAGCAAATATAAAGCATGATAGAATCTATATAATTTAGGGAATGAATAATGGAGGGTTGGAAGAGATAAATAAGAAGGAAAAAAAGCAGTAAAGAAAAGTAGCAAGGTAGAGGAACAGAGAGAGAGAGAGAGCACTGGGCAGGGAGAAGCAGCATATTGGGAGGATTACAGAGTTGATTTAGCATCCCTGCTATTTTCTGGAGCAGAGCTATGCTGCGAGGCCTTTACAGCATCAAACACATGCGAATGAGAACGATGAATTATAGGAAAAATAAAAGAGGGAGGTAGTAATCGTTACCTTTACAGCACTGTTTGTGAGGTCTTTTAATTAGCATAATAAATGAATTCATTTTTTGCCCCAATTGAGAGCCTTTGTATTCTTGTAAGTTTAGTATAATATCACTTTTTATTTTCTCTGACATTATTTTCCTAACAAAAATTTTCTGAACAAAACTAGTCTAAGAAGATTATAAGCATTATTTTTAACATGTAAAACTCTCTAAAATAGAAAGACAACAAACTTTGCAGTCAAAGTGCAGTGACTGTTAATTTTAGGACTTAAGGATATATGTTTATGCATGGAGGAGGAGGAGGAGGAGGAGGAGGAGGAAGGCAGGGAATTGTAGGCAAGGGCCAAGAGTCTGCTATGGGAAAAGTATGTCTGCTATGCATGGGTTGATTGGTGGCAGGATTTGTGGACCAGAGCATTGTTGTACTCCTGACATTGAACTTGGGTGATCTTAGATTAGTGGGCGGGAGTAACCCCCCTGCTAAAGATTAGAAGTGTGTATATGTGCAAGAACACACACAGGGTTCCTCTCTCCCAACACCCACCCAACCAGCCTCACTTCCTTGCAACTCTGCTTTATCTCAACTGTCAACACCTGGCCTAAGCAGGAACCTCTCTCTATCTGTGAACTTTAATCTGGCCCTGCTAGGCAAACAGCACCAGGCTCGGACAAGGAAAGCGATTAGTCTGTCACATTGCCCTCCAGTGCTTCAGCAGGGTTAGGAGGAAACAGGGAAAGGAGCGGTCTGAAGAAAAAAAAAAAGAGAGATTTGGACACTGGCACATAAAGTAAGATAAAGGATGATAAAAGTGAAGACCAAAGGCAAGAAGGACAAAAAGAGACAGAGAGAAAACTAATGCTAGAGGTGTGGGTGGGGAAACTGGGGGGAGTGGGGTAAATAGAAGTTTGCTGGAGATATAACACAGATCTTTAGCCGGCCTGACAAGGCCACTGCCCACAGATATGATCGTAAACATCCACCCTGATGACATGTGATCCAAGCTGAGCCATGCAAACATATCTGTGGAAAATGTTAACGTATGTGTGCTGAGCACAACTATTAATGTCTTATATGTCAGAATTATCATCTTTTTAGAGAGTTACCGTGTATACTATGATTAAAAAAAGAGTAAATAAATAACAGCACCAAATTCAAATATGTATGTAATACTTTTTATTATTTTTCAAGACAAAATGGCTGAGTGAAGAGAATAATGCAGACAACGGCTGAAAATAGAGTGGCATCTCCATAACTAAAAAAAAAAAAACAACAATAAATTCTTTAATTCAATAGCAAGAACTTGTAAATGTTGGTCAATGACCTTTGGTCATCATAGAAATTAAGCCATCACACTTCATGAGGAGAGAGAAAACTGAACAGATTTGTTTTGCAGTGACTGTGTTCTGAATGGAACATGCGTGTGTGTAGTCATAATAAATAATGTCAACCAATGCCAAAGGTCAACTTCAAGTTCAGGGTTAGAACAAACAGCTTGAGAGTAAATACACAGGATGTGAAATTAGGTTGAGAACCTATATGTACCTTAGTACAGTCAGCATGGATAACATGTACCAAACTTTTCTTCGCATGATTTCAGTTACTTAGAATATGCCTTGCATATGAGATGTACCATATTTAAATTATAAAGCACCGTGGATCTTTTGGCAATGAAAAAAAAAAATCTGTAGCAAAAAAAAAAAAAAAAAATCTTTCAGATTTATGTTGAATTGATTGCATATGACAAAATGTCCTTAAAAAAAAGCAAAACAAAACAGCTGGAATGTT
>VUQR01000817.1:11244-29925 GCA_015108515.1 Hemichromis elongatus
TTGGTAAACCCCCCCCCCCCCCCCCCAGATTCTCTCCAAAGGAGGAAACGACTGCAGTCTGCATCTCCGTCTCCCGGCGCTCCATCCTCCCTGCTTCGTTACCTCCCCCACCATCTGCACAACCCACTTCTCAGCTTTGATCCACATGGGCCTGTGCCTGAGCTTTAAACGGTGCAGCTCTGCATCTTTTTCCTGTCACAAATGTGCATTAGTCCCTTGGAGTAGCACTATATTCATATAGTCTTTCCTCTCATTTTCTGCATACTTTGTTTTCTCACAGTCCCTTTTTTGGTTATTTTATTTTTTTGCCACTTTTCAAAATGCATTCCACACTTTCTTGAGGATGCACCGATCTTGTTTATCATGATTACAAAATGATGAGCGCAGATGTAGCTCGGAGGATTACAGCATCATCCTCGAGGGGCACCTGTGGATGTTGAAGGATGCGCTCCAGCTGTCGTAAAGAGGTTCTGCCATCTTTGTTGCAGAATCGCCCCTGTATAGCTCCTCTGTATAGACACTTGGGGATGCACACTTTTCTTTCTGTGTGTCTCCATCGCCGTTTCAATGAACTTCTCTCTCTTTGAACTGAATCCATAAACATTACGCAACAATGTCTGTAAACCATCAGTGACTGTACTGTACTATCTGCCTGCCTGGGCCTGTCTGTTATATTTTCAGTTAGCACAAGCCTCTGTAGTCCCCTTAGATGTTAACTCCTGGGTCCCAACGCAACACCTTGGCCATGCACTTCTGCTTACACCACCAGAAATGGCACAACACATGTGATCAGTTTAGAGATGTCCAGAACACACTACATCAGACCCAAGCATTTTTATAATCCCTATACACATTTTTACTTATTATGAATATTGCGAAGGATATTGTCTCTGTAGATCAGAGATAATATTCTTGGTTCAGTCTGCTTGTGGGCAGAGTTTAAAAAAAAACACACCAAAAAACAGAAAGGAAACAAAACCAGAACAGGAAATCTTGAACAGGATGTCCATTATTTGATATCTGGATATCCTATCTCCATCAGGAGGCCAAGAAAAAATGTCTGTCGGGTTCAGATTAGGGATCTGAAAGCCTAAATGAGCGCTTCTTTGTCATTTACTTGAAACCTGCCAACATGGTGAGATTTCTCTCTCTCTCTCTCTCTCTCTCTCTCTCACTCACACACACACACACACACACACACACACACACACACACACACACACACACACACACAATCAGTTATCAGTCAACACTGTTAAGTTCCTGACAGAGGGTGCAGTAGAATAGTTTTTTAAACATATTTCAGTATTACTTTACAAACCTAACTAATGCATTTGTAAACCTTACAGGCCACCCAAATAGACCAATTCAATGTGACCTGCTTCTTGCATAATAAGGATAAATCTATTGTTAATGAATGCCTCTTGCCGGTACTTATTTCACTGTCGGTAAGCTTCCTATTGTACCATCTTAAATAAACCGTACTGGAGTTTGAAAGGTCTTGCTGTGCTTCTCCACAGCAGAACTCTTCTGGCAGCCCGTGCCTCCCTGTGGCGCAGTGAGCTTTTATTTTGGCCTCCTCTGCATCCCTCTGCTCTTCCACTTATGGATAATAGGACATATCTCAGACCACTACAAATAAGCCTCCTTATTTTTGCCTTTTCCATTTGCTGAGCTGTAATCTGATACGGCTGAGGCCACTGGCAGTTATTCCTCTTCCACTGTCAAACTGTCACATGACGCTGGCAGAGAGAGCACTGCCTCTGATTCTGTGTGCGCGTCCGTGTTTTACAGAATAATCCCATGCCACTGCTGTCTGCCTATTGACCAACTGTTCCTACTACTTCTGCCCTTGCAAATCCTCTTGTACAACATCTCCCAATCCCCTGGATAACACTCAGTCTTTATAAGTGGATCAGGAATTGTATGTGAGTAAGTTGTTTTTATTCAGACTCTTGTCACCAGCTGCTTTCATACGCAAACCATCGATTTTGATGTGACTCATCGCCCGAAAGACTGCTTGTCATCTCCTTTTCATTTGGGTTGGGAAGCAGAATGGCCGAGGCGTGTGCCGCTTTGGTCATAACATGTATGGACCTGCTGGAGCACAGAATGGCCACGTTATGGAGACGGCATATAAAAACTTTAAATGACAGCGTTCGTCTGTTAGTCACTGCGCTTCAGAGAGGTGCAGGTGTGTGCGCGCATGTGCGTGTTTTCTCCTTTTGTCTTGGAGCTTAACCTGAAACCCAGTCTGGACAACTAGGACTTGCAGGTTCAGTGCAGACTGCAGCATTTTCAACAGAATTAATTTTCATTTGTTGCGGCGGTGGTGGTATATGCACATGCACATATGGACGGATGTGGTTTTGCATGCAAAGCACACCCATATTTTAATTTAATGATTTTGAAAATAATGCTGTATATACTCTGTGGCAGTAAATAACAGCATCTCCAGTTAGTGGATGGACTGCAGCTGCAGATATTCTTCCCCCATACAACTTCATTGAGTTCGGCTTAGTGGCACATGAGCTAATGAGAACGGCCTTCCAGCTGTCTGTAGAGTGGAGCCTCTCCGACCACAAGACAAGAGACTCTCTGGAGATGCAGCTGAATGATACTGACACAATAGCAGCCTAGTCGTCCAAGAGATGGTACGGACCAAAGCTGGGTAGGTAAAATAGTCCCAGATGCCATTATAAAATGGAGATATTCATTGAGTTGTAAAATATAATTGGAGTCATTCATATACATTCATATTAAATCTGTTTTCTCCACGAAACCTGTTGCTGACACTCTTTTTAGAGAAGAGATCAAATGAAGATTTCACATGTATCTCTTGCACACTGGATTGTTGATCTGCTTTGCTTCAGCACTGTTGAAGCTCTTAAGCTCGATCCCTTTAAAAGCACCTTGGAACTCGTCCACAAAATACAAGTTGAGTAAAATGAGAAAAAAGGGGGCCTTGTTGCCAGGTAGAGCAAATAATGGTTGTTAACCTTCTTCTATGCAAGCCTTTGGCAAACAGGGCGACATGAGATTTAACAGTTTTGTGCCAGGTTCACATCAGTTTTTATAGCAGCCAGCGTGCTGGAACTGATATCGTTGGGCGTTGTAATAAATATAATGAAATGCACAGAAATGCTAATAAATCGTGTGAAGCCTTCCGATAACTAGCAAGAGTTAACTCCGCTGTTATAAAGCAGAAACACTAATGTAAGAGCAAAACCTTGAGAAATCAGAAAACCAGTCCTGACTCCACAAAGGACTTAATTTGGTGGAAACACTGTAATGAATAGGCGTCCAAACACGGGCAGAAATGTGTTTCTAAAAATAATACAATGGCTTTTATACTAATACCCGTCTTGGGTTTCTACCTTTCTGCAGGATTGTTTTACCTGAGTTTTCCTGGACTTTGTGCTTCTGTTTTATAAAAAGGTTACAGCATGTCAGGAAATGCTTTATTGCCTCCGTTGTAAATAAATAAACGTAAGCGAAACGGAACAGAGATATTTTCCAGCTGGTGATGGAAGTCACATGATCTGTATAAATCTTTGCTTTTTGACTTCATATTGCCACAGATGCCAAGTAGAAGATCCGAGAAAGTCCCAAAACTTGTATTTCCAGCCCACCTCTTAAATCACTGCCCCGTTATGACGCCACATGGAGAGAGGGTGTAGCGCTGTAGAGGAATTGGGGGGGCCACCCACTTTCCTAGGAAGAGTGGTGGATGACTCGGTGGGTCTTCCACTGTTTATTTCATCGTTTGATTGGCTGAAGCGAGTAATGACAGCGATGATGTCATTTCAGTCTCCATGGTTTCGGTTTGTTTTGTCATCCAAACCTGGGATGTGTCGGAGATGACCGAAGCTCTTTTTGGCTGAGCTTCTTTGTTGGAGTGGAGAGAGCCAAGACTGAGACTGAGCTAACAAGGATTTAGAGCTTTAAATGTTCAGGCCTTTGAAGAGCGGTTTCAGAAAACATTGACGCAATGATGCTGTTACTGTCTTCATGCAATCATAATGGGGCTGCTTTGAGACTACAACCACTCATTAGCATAGTTTTGCAGCATAGCTAACGCCACTTATTAATCTATTTATTGTTTTATTGCCCGCCTGATGTGAGTTTAGGGAAGTTTGTCTCCAAAGCATACATAATGCATAATAGCAAAGCACTGTTTGCAGTTTACATCTGCTGTGAGTTTTATATTTTACATTTTTGTGGCCACAACCAGCACATTCACTTCTTAGGAGCTATGTTGCACTTTTTGGTGATTTGCCCAGTCATCAGGGTGCCAGTATTTTAAATTAATTAGCCCGTTTATAATAAAAACCATAATAATCAAAAGGTACATATCTGCTCTAAAGCAATTTAAAAAAAAAAAATGTTGTAAAAGTTTTTATTTCAAAGAAATAATTTCTGATTGAAAAGAAGAGATGAGAACAATCAGTTCATTAGATATGGCGCACGGTGCGGCTGTCAGGCGGCGACGGGCTTTTAATCTCGCATGAGCGCGTCAAACAGGTTGTTCTGGAAGGGAGAAGGAAGTGGCTTTGGCTGAACTGGTTCTTTAAAGTTACCACAATTTTGTCTGTAAGGCTTCCACCGCTGACAGACGGGATATCCTCCTGTCACATTCCTTCAGACACCAGACGGCAGCAAACGCAGGATAGTCTGCTGATAGCAGTCGTGGAGTCAGAAACGTGGTGACAGGGTTTTGTAATACGAGGCGGCGGTGACCGCAGAAGGTACGCAGAAGGCTGGTTTTGTGTTGTTGGTTTTTTTGCCCTTACCAGAATTTACAGAAACAAATTTGTTGTCTTTAATTATTTACTCCATCTTAAAAAAAAAAAAAGTTTATTCGAACAGTCGCTGAAGGGGGCTGGAGCCAAATATGAAATGGTAAAAGGAAACCGAAACGGACTTGTAAGCGAACCGTGGCACAGACATCTCTGCTGCGATCACTCAGACGGCCTTTCAGCAGCTGATGCTTTGAGCCTGACGGCTTCGCTTTGTTCGTTCTCAGTAGATTGTTCATCTGATCTGAGTCAGCTGCCTGCAGAGTCTCCTGCACCTGTCCGCCACATTCACTTCTGCTTTACCAGTCCTCAACATCTGACATTCGCTTGCTTTTACTTCCACAGCTTCGTACCATATGTCGGTGGAAATTAAAAGCTCTGAGGTCATACGCTTTGGTCTGTCTGTCGTTGCCTTCTAAACATTTAGTTCCTATTGCTTTCAGAATTTGCAGAAACAGAAGTTTGCTTGATGAAATATTTCTGTCATCCTCTACAGGCTGATCATACTTAGTAGACCAGATTAAATATCAAGGAAAGTAGCATCATTTCCTAAATTCTTATAAAACCATCTTCATAAAGAATTCTCACTGAAGTAATAAGTAGTCGTGATATCAAGGAGGCTAATGCGATATTTATGGAACTTTAGGAAAACCAGAGTTTTAAAGATGAGCAAAGTGTGCTAAATTTTAACAGGAAGCTTAGCATTAAGGCCACGTGTAAGGATAAAGAAATGTCAGGACAGATGGACGAAAACTAAACAATACAAGCAATGATGCAGTTGTAATTGAAGCGATGGATAGGTAAACTGAAAGCACATCGCTCCAAAGCTGGAGGACGCTAATGGCAGAAGCACGGTCACCTTTACATTTAAGCTTTGGTTTTGTAACAGCCAGACGGGGCCCCACCTCAGGACGCGAGACTGTGAACTGGCTCGCATGTGGTCAGTGCTGTTTGCTTTGTAACTCTGGGCCGGATCCAGACATGCGATAAAAGTGATCCGTAAAATCGGTTCTAAAACATAACAAGGAGCCAGGGCTGGGCTGATGTGACGTCATCTCCTGAAACGAGTGTGAAGCTGGTCTCGGAGGCATTTTGAACTAATCAGATGTTTCACTGATACGTGAGAGTGTAGAGAGAATTAAAGCATGACCACTGGCTTTGTTTTGATCTTACTTACGAGAAGCAGGAGTGGAACGTTTTTCCGATGTGCGGGTCAAAGATGATACACTGTAGTTAAACAGCAGAATTTAATTAGTAGGCAAAATTTTGTGTTTGCGCTACACTTCTGTTATAGCAAAATGAATGTCTGTTCTGGTCATTTATACGACACTGAGCCATTATGCTGAGATTTGTGCTTCGTGAAACGATTATTCACGGCCTGACGCGGCTGTCACAACAAGGCATATACATGCAAATAGCCTGCAGCTTGTGAAGCCCGGTTATCAACGTAATTTTTCACGCAGTTCAATCTGCACAGCCTCTTGCTGCCCCGCTAGAGTATCAATAACCAGCGATACTGGTGGCAATTTGATACACGCTGTCTCTGAAGCAAGGAAAGCAGGTTGCTGTGCCGCCGTGCGTCTCCTTTCATGTCCCTTTCATGGGATAGGCTGCTTCTACACACATGCAAGAGAACACCTGCGCGTGCAACACACGTGAAATGTCAGATGCACAAATGCACACACACACACACACCGGTATGTGCGATCCCAGACGAGGCTAAAGCTGCAGGCCGTTTGCAGTGGAAGAACAGGGGCGTGTGTGTAGCTGAAGCTACAGATGAAATGTGGAAACACCACTATGGTCTCAGGAAGAGACTCAAAGTGGAGTCGTGCCGAGGCAGTCAGGTATGATTCAGCGTGTTTTTTTTTAGGTGCTTTGGATGATACGTTTGTATTACAGCACCACATAGAGAGAGAGAGAGAAAGGGGGAAGACTCTGTGTATCCATGTATTTACTATTGTCTAGTGAACGCTGCAGTGTTGTCATATCACACTGCTTACTAGGAATGACCCTCGTTGGATGGGATTGGGATTATGTTTGGGATACTGGGATGGGCTCCAGTTGTATTCAGTTTCTGATCTTTTGCCAACTGTTAGCATCCAAGCTCTAAAGTCTATGCTACATTGGTAAATCTTAGGCTACGTTCACACTGCAGGCAAAAGCGCCTCAAATCCGATTTTTTTGCCCCTATGCGACCCATATCTGATCACGGTATGACAGTGTGAACAGCACAAATCCAATATTTTCAAATCCGATCTGAATCCGATACATATCCGATGTTTTAGAAAGCGACTGCTGTTTGAACAGTTGTGTCGCATTAAATCCGTCTTTTACGTCAATGACACAAGACAGATGCCGATTATCAGCGCGAGAGAAGACAAACGAGAAAGCATGGCGGCAGAAACTGGAGACGGAGCGAGTCAATGGACAGAAACTGAAGTTTTGGACTTGATTAGCACACGGGGAGACGATTCTATTCAAGCTAAACTTTTAGGGTCGTATCGTAACCGGCCTGTGTTCGCCATTTTTACTTCCGTAAACAGAGCGCGTTGTGCGTAACGTCTTCTTTTGCGCATGCGGGTCGCTTTGAGGGCCGTGAACGTTCACACTAGAGCACGTTTGCTGTCACGTTTTATTTGCAGTGTGAATAACCACACAGAAACAATCGGATTTGATCAAAATATCGGAATTGAGCATTAAGACCTGCAGTGTGAACGTAGCCTTAGTGTTTTGAGGGACAGACGGAGCTTAGATGACAAAGTTGCAAACTGCTCTATTTTACTGAAGGAGTGTCATGAGCAGAGCTGGTTTAGATGAAAACAGTAATCAGTATTTAATTTTAGGGTACCAAATCTTTGACGTGTCTCGCTCTTTGGAAAGGTCCTTAAATAGTTTTTTTTTTTTTTAAGCTGAAAGCCGACTGCTCTGCCAAGACTGACACTGCACTTCTACAGTTGTTAGATGTAACAGGCTATCCGAAATGCAACAGGAACCCTAAATAGTAGTGTTTTTAATCATTTGTGGCGGCAGGTATCACTCCTACATCGGGTATTACTTTCAGAGGACCTTTTGGAGGACACATCCCTTTCTTCCTGTCACTGTAATTTCACCTTTGTAGCTGGACGACGAAGACTGAAAACGGCTCCTCCGAGGAATCGGTTGAAATCCCAAAACGCACCGAACAACGTTATTGAACTCTTCTCGCGTCGCTGTGCGTTCTCTGCGCCGAGGCCTGCCGGAGCAGGTCAGACGTGGATGACGGCACTGAGAAAGAGTCAAGTGTCGCAACTGAACTTTTCATCACTGGTTTCTAAAACACCCGAGCTCTTTGTCCCCGACTCACCTTCTGATTGTATCTCCTTCCTGTCACACTAGTTGCTGCTCTTGTGGTTTTCTTTTCATTCTCTTCTGCGCATCTCATGCTTTTCCCTGAAAAGGATAATAACAATAAAGCGTTGAATCGCTCTAGCAGTGACCATGAAAGCAGAAAGATTCCCGATGAAGGGCATATTAGTATCTGTCTTCTTGTCTTCTCTTCACATCCCTTGATGTGTTATGACATGTTTGCTTGTCGCGTGTGGAAAATGATAAAAACCCAAATTGACATGTCTGGCATCAGCAGCAGTTTGGCGGCACTGTGTGGTGTTCCAGCGAGTCCTAGCAATTTGTCTCTTGATCTTTGTAAGCCTTTTCAAAATCTTGTTCCATTGTTTCAATTTGTGGTCTCCTTTAGGGTATTTAACATCTCAGGCTCACATAGACGGCACCAGTTTACAGCGTTGCTTTTTAAAAAAAGACATTTAAGAGTCTAGATGATAGTGTTTGGTTTGTTTTTCTTTCATTTCTCCTCGTAAGAGATGCCGGGCTAAGGGCCGGTGTGATGCCAGGCTTACAGTTGGCGTAACCTTAGACATCACTCTGACGGACGTCTTCACTTTACCTTTTGACCCTTGAAAGAAACCAAACTTAACACTAATTTATTGTGTGTAGCTTTCTCTGGTAGACCACAGGAAACTCTTTAACGTATTTTCAGAGTTCAAGTAAGAACTTTAAGGCCTGGATTTCCCCCATAGCTGTTGGAGGTGATTGCCATCAGAAGTATTTATGACCGCTATTCTGATTTTTCTTTTGTGACTTGTTTAGAGAAAAAAAGAAGACAGTTGACCGATCGGTTCATTTTACGTTGCAGGTTTAGAAAGTTTCATTCATTATTACATTTGTAATTCAAATGTAGTAAACAGTATTACAGTTGTGATACTGTAAACCACGTACGTGCCGTTCCAAAAGGAGTTAAATGACCGTAACACTAACCCTCTGGTTTAAACGCAGCCAAACAGCACTGCACCAAAGAGTTGGTGTTGTTAAGTAGTAGACATATTTGACCCTCTTTGAAAGAGTAAGTGTAATTTTAATATAAGCAGCTATTTGTACTGAGTAAATAAAACTATATTACATTTTTGTAAAATACCGGCAAATTTGTTGACACGACCCGAGGAAAAAGAGAGAACCCTGATGAAATCCCGGTGAAATTGAGATTTATTGGCTTGTTTTCCTGAAACTTTCTGAGCTGCTGACTTGTGTGTATTCAAACCTTAAAATAGACTTTTTAGTTTAGGAAAATGACTTGACTTGAGGGCTGTTGGGATTAAAGTAAACATAGCTGAAATATTTGAGCCTGAGAAATGTATTTTTTTTTTTTTTTTGAAGAACTCACCCGTGGCCGTCAGTGTAAGCACCAATGACAGATCACTGTTTCTTCCCCATTGAGGCATTTCTTGAATTTCAGGGATCTCATCTAAATTATCTTGACACACTGCTGATGAGAAATTCTTTTATGTGTCTCATGGCGATGATGCAACTTTGAGGCAACACCTGAAGGTGCACATAAAATAAACAGCGGTGTTAGAATTACAAAAGAAAAAAAAAAAGAAATTTTCTCACCACCCAAAGACATAGTTTGGGGTTTTATGGAGGCAGCACAGGCTCGTTGCCATCACTGTGCTTACGTGAGTATTTACTCTCCAACCTCGCCCGCCCCCAGCCTCCCCCCTCCCCCCCCAAGGCTGGTGCTGAGCCAGGAAAAACTGAAAGCGTGTCAAGTTTATTAGCAGCCACAAGTTGCTTATTGGATTTCGGTGCAGCTGTGGCAGCTTCACTTGCATCAAGTGTCCTGCAGCTTCACTCTAAGGTAGACCCGAACTAATTAATCAGATCAATAAATTCTATTGGAAGACGAATGTTCGCCTCAACATTGTAGAAGAAAGCGATACTGCAACAGTAGACGGTTGTTCTCCATCCGTATCATTAAGGAGCATGTGCGGTTTTCCTGGCTGTCCGGGTGAATCGCAGAATCGGCACAGATAGACGCACTTCTGTCACAGTTTGGTTCTTGACAGCAGCTCGAAGTGATTGTTTTTAAAAGTTCAGACAATATAGCTTTTTAAAAATGTGGGTACGTTGAGATCCTCACATTCTTTTGCTTGTTATCTCCTTTCACTCGAGTTTAACAAGAAAACCTTTGCTCCCAGCGTTCCCTGTGATTCCGCCGATTGACTGATTTTATTTTTGGCCTCAGCTCGTTAACGTACAACCGGTGTGAAGGTCAACGTGGCGATGAGCCCGAAGACGACGCATTCAATTGATCACAGCGAAGGCCTGAAGTCTGCTTTGCCTGCTAAGCCTACAGTGCTGTAAACTGGCTGAACTGAAGTATCTAAGCTAGGTATGAATGTGGGTTTTATTTTTTCCCCGTCATTTTGCACCTTATATACTACAAAAAAAAACTTGTGATTTATGAAATAAAGGCCAAAAAACCAAATTTTCATTGCAAGGATTTGACTGCACACTCTTCCACTGATTGATTTGTTATTTTTGAAACCGATTACAATAAACAAAAAAATTTTTACTCTAAAAATTTGACTGGGATTTGCAGGCTTGCAGTGAACTTCACATTTGCATTCACATTAGTAAGTTTCATAATGAAACGGCACAGACCTTCCGAGTCGGATTGCTTTTGATTTGCATTAAATGCAACACACCTGTGTGAACCATAGGCTTTGAAAATGTAACCTTAAAATATGCTATACAGTTAGTGTGTGTGTGTGTGTGTGCGTGTGTGCGTGTGTGTGTGAGATCTCTGATTTTGTGTCCCCCTCTCAGGCTGCTTTGGATTTTGCTGCATGTGAGGAATTAAAAGACGCAGGCTGCTTAATGATTGTTGGTGATTCATTAAATTAATCAGGCTACAGGCGTAAATCTCCTGTGTCTTTCTCTTTGGATTGCATGTCAGATCCTCTTTTGCATTTTTGCCAAGGTATCCTCCCCGTTCATCAGATAAGTAATTTATAAGACAGAGAGCTCTCTTCTTGCACGACTCGGAGCAGTGGTTCACACATGCGGTAATAAAGATACCTTTGTTTGTGCTGGATGAAGTCTGCTGATTAATCCTACCTGCCTACTTTTAATGTTCGCTTCTAGACCGTGTAATTTTTGACTATTTTTGGAGAGTAATCCGTTATGCTGTCAAGTGGTTGCCTGTTTTCATCAGATATGAGCGTTTCTTTGAATGGCAACATTGTTCTGTGTGTGTGGCTCAGCACCATTGGAGCGCCTGGGTTTTCTCCCTTTTCCCGGTTTATTATCCCTCCGTTCCAGTTTCTGAGATAAAGGCTTCGACCTTAGTGGATTTGAATGGAAGGACGAAGGGTGACGATGGAAAGGATAGAGTGATGGTGTCGGAGCCCCGGGAGTGACTGTGATAAAGGGGTTGCAGTGAAGCACATTTGGTATAATGGATAAGAAAAAAAAATTCAAGACATTGCTCTGGTTGTCCTCTGGTGATTACTTTATGCTCACGTGTTTCTAATTATAGGAAGTGACGCTCAGGTTTTATTTAGAGAAATGTAATGGTAAATGATGGCATTCGTCATCAAGGTAATAATGAAGTGATTCTGATTCAGGAAGTGGGTGAGTGCACATAGAAGAACCAAACCTTTTCATTCCCCGCACCTCTTCTTTCCATCCACAATCAATATTTATACGTGAAGACCACAGTTAGTTAATCTGTTACTATGTGGTGAGCGTTGAGTCTTGCAAACATTAACTCAACTTGGCACATAAAGAACACCCTAGAACATGTATCTTACCAAAACATATGTCAAAGAAGTGTAATTTGTTTATTTTCTACATTTCTAAACTTTAAATGATCAAATGAAGAAGCCCAGTTATTGCAACACATAATTGGGTTTTATTGGATGGTAAGAACAAAAGAAAGGAGGAAGATAGCTCTTGTTACTCCGACATGTGTAGCGGTTTGGTCTTTGGGACCCCGAAACAATGAGGAAGAAAAGCCAATGGCGACATAACTCAGGGGTTAAGAGATTAATATCAAAGCGCGAGCGAGGCTTTGGGATGATAAGCACGGTCCAAGCGCACTGGTAAAGGTAATAATGTTAGTGTTGGTGTTCACGTCTGTGGAGCCCAGCAGGGCACTCGTTCAAATCGAACCAAAAGCGTACTCGACGTGAAGCTGACGGCTAATAAAATGTATTATTAGATTACACAAAGTTCTTACACACACTCACGTGTCAGTGTGCGCTCGTGCACACGTCTGTCTGCGGTTTTACACGCATCACGTAGCACTTCTGTGGCTTTTTTCCTATTTCGTTTTCTCTTCTCACTGATGTCATTGTACTTGAATGAAAGGGTCTTTTGTACCTTACGCCAGCCTTACTTTGACCCCACAGTCCAGGAAACGTACAGTGTTGCTGCCCTACCGTGGCTGTGTACACATCCGAACAACAGAGGAGATTGAAAGGGGGATGTCAGTGCTCGTGAACAGAGCAGCGACATTGTCTGCAGGATTGAGATAGGTGATAATATCTAAAAAGGTGACTTTTCTCCTTAAAAAAAAAAAAAAAAGGCGAGAAAGTCATCACTCACATTAATGTAAGCTTGTTTTTAAGGTTTTAAAACCACAGTTCCTATAAAGATGTTCTCCACAGTTTTATGAAGGGAGGGTTTACCTGGCGTGTCACAGCAAGGTTACCTCATCACATCTTGTATCAACACGAGAGCGAATATATATTTAGTCAGACTTTGAAAGGAGGCGGAGCTTTGTCCTGCTTATCGCCGCATATCCGTCCCCCGATTGTACGCTCGATTTTATTTCCATGTGATTCTTGAAATTCAACATTTAAATTCAGTTTTGAGTTCACAGTCATCATGTGGAGGTTTATATTTCAAGGGATCAAACAAAACACAACCCTATTACAAAGGGTGCACCGATGGTATAATCGTTATCTATGAGCAAACCCCTTGGTGACATTGTGGAGGAAGAACTCCATTTTAATAGTAAGAAACTTCTGGTAGATCCAGGCTTAAGGAGGAGTTTCCTGCTACTATCTTGAGAATGTTGAACACCAAGCTAGTGTAAGATGTAGTTCTTAAGGATAACAAACTCTTAGGACTAGCCTCAGGACTAGGCTGTAGCAAAGACGGCCCAAACCCTAGAGACCACCTAGTACTGGATTGACTGACCTGAGTTTAGCATGTTTGAGAGCATCCAATGATATACCCGCAGGTTGCTGTTATGGCCTATGTGGACTGTGTTTCATTATACTTAACCTATATTGGTTTTTATTATATTATTTTTGTATTTGTGTTATCCTGCTGCCTTTTGAATAATGGAGAAAAGTTGTGGAAAAGTTAAGTATTGAAATATTATGTAATTTAGAATGTAGAACATCAAGCTAGTGTAAGACGTAGTTCTCTTCGTTTGAAACAATCTGAAAAATCTAAGTGTGGATCAAAAATCTAGCTTTCATTTGCAGACGCTAATTCAATTACAGGTAACGAGATCTCTGACTTTTGCACGAATCGGAGTCCATTTGTTACTAAAAGGAAAATACCGTATACAGGAAGTTAAACTGGGTGAACTGCCCCTTTTATAAACTGAGAAAGTCAGTGAGGTTTATCGGTTGTTGTGAAATGCCAAGGTCAGGGAAACTACAGTGAGTTGAGTGTGCTCACATTCATGCACCCACTTAAGTGACAAAAACCCCACTGTGTGTTCTTAATCCACTGTTCATTAGTGTAGCCTGCTCTGAGGATAAAGCATGTGTTTGCCCTTCCCATGAGATGAGTGTCTTGATTTTTGGGAGCTTCCACCATCTCATTTCCTTTAAGTGACGTCCTCCCCTAGGTCTCCATCTGGCCTGTGTTTAGAATCTACTCGCTCTTAAATATTCTTTCAGATCTTCTGTGCTTCTCTTTGCTCTGCCCCATCTTCCTAAATTAAAAGGGAGGCGGAGAGAAGACTGCAGCAAAATGCATTTTTAGTGATGGGGAAGCTCTCTGGAGAGTACAAAACGGTGTCACACTCCACTTGCAAATTAAAGTTGACACAACAAATGCTTTTGGATCTGCACCGATCCAGCACCGTAGGCAGAGTGAGCACTGCAGGCGACTTTTGAAATAATAAACACATTTTGATTCGTTGAGCGTAAGCCGGCAATCCGTTACTTTTATTATAACAAAGATTTTTGCAAATATTTAAAAAGAAATTACAGAATAACGAGCAAGGAGGGCTGAAAAGGCAGAGCTCGTTTACAGTAGGATGAAGAGCAAGGCTGGTGGTAAATACAGAGGTAGGTGGGAACGTGACCTACAGTTTGTCATGTCTCTTTTGTGGCACAGTAATGCATAACCACTGCAACAGATCATAACAACAACCAAACCTTTGGCAAGAACACAGTGTCTACAAGCTTTGACACACTGGGAAACAGAAGGCTGGATCTGGCAGAACAATGCTGCATTTCTTTAAGGCACACAGGAGTGTCTTTGGCTCAAAATTCACCAAAAAAAACAAACCCCAACCTCTATGATCTGTGCCACAAAGGGATGATTGATAGAGAGGGAACATTTGAGAACTGGTTTCATTCAGCCCCGAGGTGAACACAGTTCAGTTTCACAAGTTGTAGGTACGTGTAACCTGTGCCATTGAAGACACTCGTTGGTGTCTGCGCATGTCTTTGGATCGACTCAACCTGCTTTCCCAACATCATCCTTTTAAAGCCCAAAAACTACCTTAGGTCAGATGACACAGGGTGAGTTTTTTTGTAGCTATAGTAAACGGCGTCAGTGTCACAAATACCTGACTGTTTGTTATCACAGCACCATAGATTGTTTTCTGTGTGAGAACTGTGAACACATAATGTAACTGCACCAGCTTTTTCACTTGAAATGCACAATGTTGTTGTACTTGTTGGTGTTTTCTTTCTTTCTTTCTGGTTCTCTTGGAGTTTGAGCAGGCCTCGAAGGCTGGTGTCCTACAGGTTTTAGATGTGTCCTTGATCCAACGCAGCTGATTCAAATCGCTAAATTATTAATTTCTTCTAAATTGAAACCATTACCATCAAGTAGGGGTGGGCGATATAAACGGTATACGATAGAAACCATATAAATTTGGCCCACGGTAGAGATTTTGACTATACCGCTCTCCCGCGATAGCGCATGTTGATGATGTCGTCAAGCTGCGCCTGTTTTGGTTGAAAGCATGGCATCATCTGTAAATTATGCCGGGCAACAGCAATAGCGAAGAGACAAAGCACGTTTTGGAATATGTGAAAATCCAAAAACTGAGCTTCCTCCGCTTCCGTATCATTGATTCATTAATGTTGAATTCTCCCGCAGCTGTTCTGTTCCCACGTTGTTGCAGTATATTAATGACTAACCTGGTGTTGTAGATGGATTATCTCAGTTGTTTTCCTGACTGAAGTTTGGTCCGTTTACAGCATCCTCCCATGCGATTGCATTTATTCCCAACTGTCAAGCTCTTTTAAGTTTGTGCGGCTTCCCTGCTTGAAAGGGACTGATGCATCTACCACAGGTGTTTAACTGGATTTCACTCAATGACCAGGCAAATCTTTTATTTCTCCTTTTTAGCCATAGTCAACCATAGGTGAAAAACCTTTAAATACAAAACCAAAAGACAAAATACAAACCCATGTTTGTTATTACACATTTTTGAATATTGCAACAATCTAAACCTTATTAACACATCAATGCAGTGTATAAGCTTCATAGCACAATATTTGAGTACTCTTAAAGGCTCAAATTATTTAATTTACTCTAACGACTGTATATACAAACTTAAAAGACACTGCTTGTCCCTAAAAGTGCTAAATCAAATGGCTAATCTGCATTAGAACTTAAACAGTAAACAATAGCATTTATAACCAGCTTTTCTTGCACTTAACCATATGCAAGCATTAACAGTCGTCCATACACAGACCAACAGTAAACAACGGTGCCGCTCGTAAACAGGCGATCAACCCGCAGCACAATGCTAATGCTACGTAAGCTAGCGGTAGCCGTTATTTATTAGCATTCGCTTTAACCAGTCTTTTAACTTAGCCAGCAACCATTTCCTTACCGGCTGCCTCCCTGGATTAATAGCTACATCAGTTCCACACAATATCCCTGCTGGTGACTACTTATTGATGGACTTATGCTGGATCTTTTTCCATAAGTTACAACTTTCTGTTATTTCCCAGTTCGCCTCCGTTTTCCTCCCGGACAGAAACAGACACGAGATTAGTTCTGCCCAGCTTGCCCTCCAGTCTGTCACTTTTTCTTTTTTGCCTCAGGGCTCACAATCTTCTAAAGTCGGTTTGACTTGACACTAACCATCAGGAATCCTCCCGTTAGCGTTTGTCCTCTAGCTTCACTGTGTTTTATGTTATGCTAACCTAGCTGTGTCGCTAGCGAATACGTAGCACATCATTATATACCAGCTAGTCCAAGTAACCCTATAAACGTCACTGCTGTTTAGTTTTCTGTCTTCATTTATGTTGGAAGCGATAGCAGAGCTGTACGTTTTAATGTTTTCAGAAATCTGTCAGTCAGAACATGGTATATCATGTTTACATGGAAACTAGCTAGCTAAATTCCTGCTAACTTCTAACTCCGTTAAATTTAATCAATTCTGTTTTCATGGATGTCTGGATGTTGAACTTAATTGTTACACCTGGTAAAGCAGCAACGATGATCCATTTCATTAAAGATGAAAAAAAATTATACAGTTTTTAACTCTCAGTGATGCCTCAGTGTTTGTCTGACTTTGGGACCTGATATTATACCGTGATATAGATTTTTTTTTTTCTCTTTAAAACTTTTTTGGGGTTGCAAGACAATTAACTTCTTCCTAAGAAATAAAATAATTGGCATGAAGACTATGATGCCCTTATTTATTGGATAATCGCTCATACCATCAAGGTCAGCGTTCTAGATTTTCAGAGTGGTTTGAGTCATACCAGTAGTCCTCCAGTATATCTGAAACACTTGTGTCTGATGAAGTGGGGGAGAATGTGCCAAAGATGTCTTGAAACTCGTGGCCAAAATCTTCTATAACCTGGAGGAAGCTCTCAATGGGAACCTCATCACTGCTGTCCATATAGTCTTGAATCAGAGACGATGGAGATCCTAGGCTGTCATTTTCAAAACTTTGTCCATCCTCACTCTCGAAGTAGTGCTGAAAAGTACAGAAATCATATCTACGGTGGCTATCATGGGCCATCATCATATATCATTTATCGGGGCATCATATACAATGCCTACTTAAGAGAACCTTACCTCTACGTCTATAACTGTATTGTTTAAGTAGATGTTTTCAAAGTTCAGCAGATTGAGATGCAGGAAAAAAAGATCCCAGTAATTCACCTCACTGTCGTCAGATTCACCGCAACTCCAGACTTTTTCAGCCTCGTTGTCGCTCTCGTCTGATTGGAAGTCTGCGCTGAGGTCTTCCAGAGACATTGTGGTGTACAGCACACTGCTGTGTCAGTGTGTTATTGGAGAGCGGATGGATCGACATAAGTGATCAGAATCGGCGTGGCCTCGATAAATCCAGCCTGTTTGTTTTGTGTGACGGTTCGACAGTTTAGAACTCTCCAGTACTTTTTAAATCAAAATACCCAACTGCTGCTGTTACTTGAGCTCAGGATTACAGTTACTAAAAAAGCTTGTCCTGATAGTTTCATTAATTCCCTCATTTTAAAACCACTACCATTAGCTAAAAACAGCCCTTATGTGCATGTATTATTCACCTTATTGTTATTCTTGTTTAACACGCTGTGCCACTATGTCATGAGAAGTTGCTCACTGGCAGCATTTAAACCTTTTTTTTTTTCTTTTTCTTGTCCTTACATGCAAGTCATGTCATTTTCTCCTCGCATATTTCTTGCTCTGGCGATTTTTCCAAGGCTGCTACGTGTGATATAAGTTATCGCCATATAATGTTATTATTGTGGCTGTGTGAAAATCTTATTGCAACATGTAAAGACCTTGAAAGATTAATTAGTGTTATTGGGAAAAAAAAAAAAGCAGCGATTTTTTTTTTAAAGCCCATGTTTCACTTCATTTTGATGGCTTCCTGTTAAACTGGTAAAGGGGCTGTTTTATTTATGCTATAAGAGATGAAATCTTAACCACTATTTTTGTTTTTGTTTTTTTTCAGATTAAATTATTAAATTAAATGATTCAGTATTTTTGTAGGTTTGTTTTCCCCTTCTACAGTTAAAAATTGTGTCATATTGTAGAGCACCTTGCAGAATACAGAGTAGCGTCGAGTTGGTCTGCCTCCGCAAGTTTGCATACAGCGTCTTTGTCACACGTCAGCACACTCAGGACTGTGTAAAACCATTTGAATACTTCTCAGCTGTGGACACTGGAACTTCCAGACATGCCTTTTCATGGTGTTAGGGAGACCTTGGTCCTCACTGCTCCGCGTTGTCTCGCTAAAACGTAGTGATGGGCTTCCCCCTGCTGCCAACGTGCCTCCCTCCAAGTCTGCTGTTGGACTGTTGAGGACTCCAATAGT
>VUQR01000818.1:1701-17061 GCA_015108515.1 Hemichromis elongatus
GTTAAAGTAAACAATACTATATATTACTCGATTAACGTTTTCACCACTTGCTACACACACACACACACACACACACACACACACACACACACACACACGTGCACACACACCTCTAGAGGGGCTCTGCTCAATGCCACGGACCAACATCTCTTCCTAATGTTGCCACTGGCATGCCACAGCTCCTAGTCATTTCCCCTTGTTTTTCGTTTGTTTTTTTTATATAGCAAAGGATTTTGTTAGGTGTTTATCCCAGGGCTTGAAAGGCTCAGTGCCACTCAGAGACAGAGGGCTATATGGGGAAAGACAGATGGAGAGAAAAGGGAACGAAGTGATGGGGGAGGGGGAGCAGGTGGAATGAAGAGGAAACGGAAAATGATAAAATAAAGAAAATTACAGGAAAAAAGCCAGCCAGCCCGCCTTCTCCTTGTTCCACATCCAAAATTGACACTGGACCACCCGCAACAGCAAACCACTTTCTGGTACTTTAAGTAAAAAGGTCAAATTGCTGCTGTGTTTTTATGTTTTTGCTTTCCGTTGCCTCACTCCATCAGAACGAATGGCAAACAGGTGGACAGTAATTCCTCTCTGAGACTTTTGTTTATCGAACCCGAGCCAAAAGCTGGTGATTGCAACCCCCTGGCCCAACCTCCCACCACACACGCACACACACACACACGCACACACACACTGTCTTGCAATAATAAATAATTCCATGATGTATAGGGATTTAATGAATGAATAATCATTGTTGAACAAGAATGTGTAGCTAAAACTAGCCAGCTTGGAGAAAAAAAAAAGTGTTTACATGTGATGTAAATAGCTTTGATCTGTCATAGACCATCCAAACTTTTTAAGATGACAAATGAGGCCAGAATGATTTTCCTGGGAGCTTTTCCCACCCACCCACCCCCATCGTCACCCGTTCCACTTCATTGCGTAATACTATGTTCAACAAGAAAATGAAACACTGGGTAATTGGATAATTTGCTTAATAAGCTTAATCAGGGCTGCACATTTACTCCCTGTCTGGTGTAACCTGAAAGCTCATCTTTTAAAATGAAACACTTACCATCTCCTTTTAAATCACATGGCTCTTTTTAACCATCCTCTTCCTGCTTTGTATAAAATTATACCGTCTTCTCTCCGTCACTGTCTTTCCTAGTCATTTTTGGCATATCCCATTAAATGTACATCTAAATCCAACTATGCTGCTTTACTTACTATGTTTTGGATTATATGATTTTTAAGAACTGCCCCATTAATGCTCATGACTCAAATGGTCTTTCAAAGATCCGCCTGTGGGATCAGCACTGTCTTAGCTGAATCATCAAATGTGCAACTTTTAATCTAAATGTGTCATTGACAACAGCAATGCGTGTTTAAAATGTTTTAAAAAGATCTTGCAGAGCTGGATACAGCCTCAGGCTTTTATTACTCTTCAAGGTCACCGTGGATAAATCGCACTAAATTAGCAAAATGCCTAAAAGCAAAACAGGGCCATGTGCATCAGGAGGGACATAATTTAAGATTATGGCTTTAATCGAAAAGCTCATCTCTGTTTAGTTGGCATTAGTGATGCCACCTATAGTCAGGGGAAATAATCCTGGCAGAAGCAACCTACATGCGCTACAGTGATCTTACTGTGCACCCAAATCCAGATTGGAGAGAGAGAAAACGTCACTCGATCAGTTTTGGTTCTTCATTAAAAAAGTATGTGACCATTAGGTAGCCAGTCTGGACCTGTAAATCAATGGCCACACAACATATGCCTTATCTCCCAGTTGGGTTGTGTGTTGGCTGATTTTACTTGTTTGACCACCCCAGATAGTATAAGGTTTTGCAGTAGATCTTTGTGGTTGCCATGCTGCTTGTGTTGTCTTTCTGAAAAATTCACCAACAGTGCCACCACCTTTTCTTACATGTCAGATACCAAAGGTTCAACTTGTTGACATGTGACGTTGTAATCGGTCTAGAATGGAAAATATATATATTTCTACTCCTTGTGCTCCTTATCATTGCTCTTCCTCAATAGTGGCTTCTCTGCAGCAGGTTTTCCTCTAAGCAGCTGATGTTGAGATGTGTCTGCTATCTGAACTCCTGACACTAATCTGAGTTGCTGTTAATTGCTGCTTTCTAAAGCTGGTAACTTTAATGAACAGGGAAACACTTTGTCTTCCTTTCTTCGAGTGGTCCATATAAGAGGCATCTTCATCTAAATGTCTGATACTCTGAGTTGCAAAAAGGTACAGTTCTTATAGGAAAACATCCCAGCTCGCATCATCATGAAGATACTGCCGCTACTATGCCGTCATCAAGCCATAGAGTGGCTTTTTTTTCTATAATGTGGAACATAATTTGGTTTATTTAACATTATTTCATTTTATATTGCAGCGTTGATTGCTTTGCTCTTGTTCTACAATGTGATACATAATTCTCTTGCCTATAGGTGGTGCAGGTGGGACTCCATCAGTGAGGCTATTTCTCATTTTTTAAGCAAGTAATCTTTTGTCTTATCTTCGCAGTGTAAAGATTTCTTCAAAGCTGGCCGGGGAATTTATGAGGACTTTTGCCGCAGGCTGCCTTTCTACCCCTCTGACTTCACAGATGGTAGGCTGGACCTGAACTTGTAGTGAAAATGAATCATCTTGCTTATTATGGCACACTGTGGTACTTCTGGCAGCTCCTCATTTGTCTGTCACCCTTTGCCTTAGTTACATCTGTGCTGCATCTGTGTCACGTCCAGGGTCATCTCTTGCTAAAATGACTATCTCGGATGTCTTACTGCTCCCATACGTTTCCATATGTCCAGTATTATTTTAACTCATCAGACACGAGCCTTTCACACACATTACAAACTATACAGTCTCACTGCAAACACATCAGGCTGGTGGTTTTATTGACTCATCAAGTCACACTCAAACATGAAAGAGCTTTTGTGTCTCAAGTCAAATAAATGTACATCTTACTTCATGTTGAGTAGTTTGTTTGTTTTTTAATAAAATGTTAGTTAATTAGTTGCTAGAATAGCTTGTATACACATATTTTAGATTAATCTATAGTTGTTGTTGTTTATTGTAAAGAAAAGCAGACAGAGCAGAGTAAAGAAGAGCTAATAGAGTTTTCTAGAAGCATTATTTCCTCGTGTCATATCACCCAAATACATTCACTGGGCAGTAACAAAATCAAGATATTTCTGTCTTGTGAGCGTCATCAGAGAATGATTATCTGATGAAGGTCACAGGACCGAAATTGTTGTGATCACATTAGAGCCCAATTAAAGTGTTTTATTTTAAAATGAGTTATCCATCATTTGGGTAACTGCTCCTGCGAAATGATGGATGACACGAAACCAAAACAAATGACTCACATTTTAAAAGGGCAGCAGGTAGCGTAATCCTCTGTAGAATAGTTTTACTGTATGAACTGGATGTTTATAGATGTAGAGCTGCCGGATGATGAACTGTGCTAATGTTCTTGCCGTTTTGAAATTAAAGTGTTGAGCCTCCTCCGCTCCATTATGAGGTGAATGTGACTCATGTGTTTGTGTTTATCTCCCCTCAGGTATAGTTGGCAGTAATAAAACCCTGCTGAAGTACATGACCACAGCCATCTTCCTCTACATTGCCATCCTCCTCCCTGCCATTGCTTTCGGCTCCCTCAATGATGAGAGCACACGTGGCGAGATCGGTAGGAGCGTGTACTTAAATCTGGAAACATGAACACTTTTCTGAGTCTGAGATTCTTGAGCTCCTGCAAGTTTTTCCATTTCAGTATCAAGTGCTGGGTGTAAAAACCGCTGTTTTATCAATTGTTTAAGAAAATAACTTTTGGAAAATAAAAGTTTAAAAATAAAAAGAAGAGTTTTAGTCGGGATTTAGAGTTCATTATACCACAGGAGCAGCATTAGTGAAGTTACCAATGATCTTCTTTTGGTCATCTCTGTGCTTGTCCTGCTAGACCTTCAAAATGCAGTATTTAATACCACTGACCACTCACTAGTTTACTACATAGATTAGAATATATACCCTGGGTGCTGCAGTGTTTTATCATATCTATCTGATAGTCTCCATTTCTTTTATATGGGCAGCCTTCTTCACACATTAAAAAATACATTATAAACAATTCCTTTAGGCAGTGACATTTAACATAGAACACATTTTTTTCTAATTCTTTTAATGAAGTTTTAACACAGAATGACAAACAGTTCAGTACACACACACACACACACACACACGACAGACCTATGACATTGTTAGCAAATCCAGAATGATAAATAAAAAAATTCGTACTAATCATAATAATTGTTGTAATAGTGATAATAAATAGCTAAATGAAACAGGAAGACATAAAAGCGTCATGTTAACTCCTCCCTATAGCTTGTAGTTGACCATGAATGTCTTTGTAAGGTAACTATTCATCAACAAACATTAAGCAAAATTCTTCCCTTCTAAATGTGTTTTCCAGGCTTGAAGGTAGATGGTCTAAAAACACTGATGAGACCCTTAAAAATTGTTTTTACATTTATTTTTATAGTAGAATGTGATCTTTCATGTGGGAGGCTATTAAGGATTTCCTGATAGCTATTGGTAACACTTTGATTCTATTGTGCACACTATACTTTTTGGCAGTTAGAAGAAGCTTGTCTAATTTTCTTTAAATACATGCAACGCTCTAGAGGACAGGCCTAAAGAGGAAAACAACAAGAAAACAACATGTTTTTTTTATTTCTTATTTCAAATATTCTATAGAAAATTTTTTATCTAGAACCCAAAAATCACATCCATTCTGTGAAGAACCGCATACTCTCTGTCTCTATCCTGCTGCACATAAATGTAGATTTGATTAAATATGGCAAGGATATCATATTTTTCCTTTCTAGGTATTAAATGATATCGTGCCAGTGCATGGCATGTTTTTTCATTGCTATGCTATTGCTTTGTTTTCTGGAAGCTGGAGAACACAAATCAATTAGTTAAACTAGAGGCATTTCTTAAAGACATAAAGGCTTGAAATGACCTCTACTTTAGAGACAGGACAGGCACCAACCAACTCAAAGCTGCAGTTCCTCATTCGGCGCATAAACACAAACAACAGTCAGGACCCTTTTCCCGACGTGAAGGTATAGGGAAGCAATCCTCTCATCGACTGGCAAAAACCCCAATGTATGGGTAACAAGGTAAGGTAATGCAAGAATACCCCCCTTACCTGCTGCCTCTCCCCGAGGGCAACTCCAGACTGGAACAGAGTTCAGCCCCTCTCCAGGAGCTATATGTAGCCGGTATCTCTCAACCTGACACATTAGCTCAAACTTCTTCTCTACCAGAGAGGTGGCGTTCCATGTCCCAATAGCCAGCCTCAGTAACTGGTGATTGGGCCGCCAGGGCCTTTGTACCCAACCACAACGGCGCCTCCTGTGGGTAGTGGACCTACAGGAAGTTAAACCAACGTTTCCAAATTATTCAACTCTTCCTCTGGCGGCCAGAGTGTGTTTTGTCCTTTCTCCCTGTGCTTTCTTCTGTTTCTTCCACCCATTATTAACCTTTATTGTGGTTTGATCTCTAGTATTTTAGGGCGTTTACCCAACAATGTAAAATGCCTTAAGGTGGCTGTTTTTGTGAATTTGCACTAAATAAATAAAATTAATTGAATTGAAAATAATCATCCTGTAATGTGATGTCATAACTACTCACTACTGGACATTTCAAAACAAACAAAACAGGTCCTTATTTCCATATTTGACAGGTGATATTAGCACCTGTGTAAAAGTCATAATGCCCCAGTTTTCAAATTTTTGCTTAGAAAAATTAGATTTAGCCACTTTTTTTTTCTTTTTTTTTTTTTTACCTCCTAGCTGATATCTTGGCTAATGAATACAAAAAGATTAAATATTAATACATTACTGTGCAAAAGTATTGACCTACCCCTTATTTCTTTATATCTGTAAATAGTGCCAAAATCTAGTAGTAATTCTCCATTATTCATTGTTGTATATGAGGAAGCACACTCCGTACATAGTTTCCTTACTGCTCTTTTTTCTCTTGTATGTTTGACCTTTACTTTTTCTGCTTCAAGTCTGAGCTTATCACACATACGAGCATGTTTGTGAGCCGATGATTGTTCCAAAATACTTAATACAAGCTTCAGGTGACCATACACACATTTAAACATTCAAACCTCCTTTTGGAAAATAATTACATAGTTATGTGCTCGACGTGGGTGGAAAAGACATCACCTTAGCTGTTTCTGTTTAATAAAAAGAAAAGAAAAAAATCTACATATTATTTCCAAAGTTAACATATCTTATCTGGAAAATGAATATGTAATTTACAGCTTCAAAAGAACCCTAGCAGTCATTCATGCACATTAATCAGAACTTCACGCTGTGTGTTCTCTGTGTGTCATCTCTCTCCAGATGTTCGGAAGACCATCATTGGCCAGAGTATCGGTGGGGTCATCTACTCGTTGTTTGCTGGCTCTCCTCTAGTCATCCCTCTAACTACAGCTCCCCTCGCCATTTTCATCAGCGGTAGGCTTCCCCGCTTTCATTCAGCTCATCTCAATCAAGATGCACTTATCTTTTCACAGTTTCTGCTGACAGCCAGTTTGAATAGAAGGCTGGGAGTGGGTGGGGTACTAAGAAGATTACGTCAAAAATCAAGAAAAAGAAGCGCCCAACCATGTCGAACACCAGCCAAAAAACTCTTGTCCTCATCTGCTCTTGCCTTTACAAGAAAGCGGTACCACTAGAGTAATTAAGCTGTTAGCTCACACATGTGCCCTTAATGAGTGTTCCTGGTGCAGTCGAGCAAAAAGCACAAATCTTCAAAAACTTGTGTTTTGTTTTGTTTTTCCAAGAATGAGCAGCAGAACTTTTTTTTTGTGCACTGTGGTTATGTAATGATTGATTCCAGGGGCCTGCGGGTCAGGAGAGTCGCTCATCGCATTCACGAACATGTAAACTTTAGGTTCAGTTCAGAGAGAGACAGCGCATAAACTGTTACATGGTTTTTACCCAACAGCGATGTTTTGTTGGGTGGAATTTAAACGATCTTGACGGCTGCAGTATCAGGCTGTGATGAGGAAAAGCAGCAACTCTGATGCCAAGATGTAGTTTTAATACCAAGGCTGTTTTGTTAGGTTTGTGGTGTGATGATCTTTGAAGTAAATGGGTTAGAACTGTGCTATGCACATTCTCATGGGCATAATTATAGCACATTTCCAGCAGCCTGTCTGAGCAGAACAATGGCTTGTTTGTAAAGCTGTAACTCATCTGCGTACAAATCTGCTCAAGATTACAACTAAATTGTTATGGTTTTAACAAACCTATTACAGTTTTTTTGTCCTTTTCATGTTTGAATGAATTTCTTTTTTTTCCAGTCATTGTTTATGTGTCTGCACTTGTGTGTGTACCAGTCAGTCTTTTATGGTAGAGGAATCTGTAATAAAATTCTATTGTAATATTTTTCTTACTATCACAAATTTAGCATAGCAACTTTGTTACTTAGTTTCATAATGTGTATTTATTATATGCGGTTTATTTGTCTGTCTGTTTACATGTGCACATGTGCAACTGGAACACAGTGATCCGAGGAATCTGTGACGACTACAACCTGGATTTCCCAGCTTTCTACGCCTGCATCGGGTTGTGGAACTGCCTCTTTCTCATCCTGGGAGGAATCTTCAATGTCAGTCTGCTCATGAAGCTCTTCAAAAGGTGTCCTTCATGTTCTACATTTTATATGTTGGAGTACTTTAATTTTTTTAAGTCAGTTTTTGTGAAGTTTCCTTTTATTTTGATCACTTTCTGTCATATAGAAAAATGTTTTAAACTGCCTTGTTCCAGTTGTGCTTAATTTAAAACCCCCCAAAAACTGCACTCAACAGAAAAGTTTTTGAGACAGCAGGCAGTCCATAATTTCGATTAATAAATGTATTTATACTCAAACTCTCCCAGACCAGCTACAATGCACTTCCCACTCTGTACTTGTCTAACAGTCCCAACTCTCGTTGTAGGAATAGCAGCAATTTGCTGTTCGACTGGTTTTATGATACTGACCTGTAAATGTGTTATCTTAGGAACCGCATCCATTTAGTTGGCGATGCATTATGGTTGTATTTTATTTGCAAAGTTGGTGTCATACTGCCAGCATTTCAGCTAATGGCGATTATAAAATGAATTACTCTGTGTATGTATCTATCACAGAGTGTGTTATATAGGCAGTCAAACTTCATGTTGGCCAGAAATTAAAGTAATTTCCATGGAGGGTTATTCTTCAGTGTCAGACTTAAATGGGCTTCCTGAGTATTCCTGAGCTTCCATTTGAAGGATTTACAAGCTCTAATGTGGAACCTTCAAGTTAAATGGAAACACTGAGAGTGCATTCTGTGTTGAAATAAATATTTTAAGTTATTAATTTAAAACATTAACAATTTCTGCAACATTCCTTTCTTGCCTTTAAACAATGCTTCTTTGTGTCATAGTCGAAATCTCTGACGCGTTCCTCTTGACTGAAGCAGTCGGCAATTGATCAGTGCGTTTTCTATGGAAGGAGGTTCAAACGAGCTGTCAAAAAGCTTTTTTATTTAAGCACAGAGCTCTCTATGAAATCCCAGGTTAACAAAGAAACTTGGAACCACAGCTGTGTCACCTATAATGCAGCTAATACAAGAAAAGCTTGTTATGTACCCTAAAAAACAACAGTGAAGAAAAGTAAAAATGATAAGAAAACAGTAATGCACACTGTTTCTGAAAATGTCTATTAATCCATTAATTTTAATTTTCTTCTGATTTGTTTTTAAATAATAGCTTTCTTTTTATAAATTATTTATATTAGTTTTTACTGTCATACAAAGTCATTAAGTGTGAATTATCTAATGTGCTTAGGTCAACAGAGGAGGTCATTGCCCTGTTCATTTCCATTGCGTTTGTGGTTGACGCTGTGAAAGGCACAGTCAAAAGTAAGTTCATGACACACACGAGAAGTTTTTTTTCTTTTTTCTGTGAGTTGTTTACACGTTGCCTTTCTGTGGTGAAAATCAAATCAATGTAGTCTGCTAACTCAACACACCTGCTGTCGAATCTGCCGCAAGCTTGTGTCTGATGTTGATTTCTAAGCGCTAAAGATAAAGAAGATGAAAAGCCTTTATTACCTCATACATACACATCATAACGTGTATGCGAATTTTGAGATGATTATTTAAGCGGGCAGCTGAGAGTCATAAGATCTCTTCAACTAATTATTTAGTCCTTTTAATTAAAAACTGTCAAATCATTTCTCCCAGTATTAGTATTTTCCGTCTGCAGTCCTCTGCATCACTTAAAATCTAATACTTATCAAGGAACAAACCGTGTTTATTGTGATAGTGAAGCCAGACAGAATTCTTCCATATTAACAAATAATGACTTATGATTAATACCCACACACTGTTAAAGACACGAGTGTTAGAGAATCCCCTACCAAATGACTTACTAGTGAACCAATCTTATATGAGTAATATAATAATATATAATGTGATCTTAATGAGTAAATTTAGATAAACGAGCATATTTTTGACCAAGAGTTGAGAAATATTACCTTTTGGTCATTTGTTACTGCTGTGGGTCAGCAGATTGAGAGGCTTTAGAAATTAATCAGTCCAGATTTTGAACCCCATCTGCAACTTTATTATACCACCCCGGCTTTTATGGCCCCATATCATAAATATTTTACACAATTTAATTTCACAAAAATGAGATGACGGTAGCTGAATGTAATTTATTTTGAATGCAGTGTTCTCCTGTTTTGTAGATTGCCAGTGCCGTAGTTCAATTTTAAGAAACCATTTGTAAAATACGCTCCGAGCTCATATGCCATTACCATAACATTAACCTATGCTATTTTGTTGACACTGTTCCTGCAAAATATTTTCCACTAACACAAATGAATACAGTTTGGGGCTGTATCTAGTCACCTGTACAACCTTGCCTAGCCTGTAACTTTATCCCTGTTTGATGAAAAGACCTGTGGAGGGAGCTAGTCATCTCATACAGTCTTCCTCAAAAGTGATGTTAGAAGTTATTATGTTGCACTCATTATGAAATTCATAGAGACAAAGTTGTGCATTCCTTCTTAGTGACAATAGCAGGAAAAGCGTCATCTCAATTCAGTTTAAAATCCCAGCCTTTAGCCATACGTTGCAGTTGGGGAGCCATTTATCCTGTAGTCCTTACATGGGTGCAAAGACTGGTTTCAGCAAACTAGGCAGTGTTTGGTAAAGCTGGAGTATATCATGCATTCTGTGCTGTTTCCCATCATTTCACCACTATACCAAGAACAAGGAACTCAAGGCCTCAAGGGCCGGTGTCCTTTTAGATCTCACCCTGGGTCAGCACACCTGAATCAAATGATTAGTTCATTACCAGGCCTCTGGAGAACTTTATGACATGTTGAGGAGGTAATTTAGCCATTGAAATAAGCTGTGTTGGATCAGGACGCATCTAAAACCTGGAGGACACCGGCCCTTGAAACCAGGAGTTCCCCACACCTTGTTTAGATTATCACTGAGGTTACTGGTTCATTTGGTGGTTGGAAAGAGAATACGGGCATAAAACACCCAAACGTAGAAGAAAAATAGCTCTGTGTACCTTGAGTGAGTATTTTACAGCCCAATTGATGGGCATTTAGTGTCGAGCCACAACTCAGATGAGATTTATCTCGCTTTCAACGTTTTATCCCTCCAGCAGTACTGACAGTCACTCTCTCGTTTCTCTTCATGTAAGATTTAAACTTTATTAGAAGTCTCCGTTTCTTTGTTCATGTGGCAGTCAACACAGAAAAGGCAATGCAACCTGAGCATGATGGACTTTTTTTTTTTTTTTGTGGTTTTGGCAAGGTTATATGCTATGCATCTTGAAAGATTTCCAGATTTTCCTGTTGATAGGAATCTAATCAATATTTTTTTAAAGGATTATAAATATGTAAGTTGTAAGTTTTGGATTTCATTTGAGGTCTATGACATTACCTCATTTACTATACCAGACTTTGAAAGGACAATAATAACCAGTAAGTTGCCATTCTCTGTATCTCTGTTGGTTCACAGGAAATCTGTTGACACTAAGAAGGCTTTTTATAGCTAAACACTGTGAATGTGATTTCAGTCTTTCATAAGTACTACCACGCTCCAACACTGGCCAACAGAAGCATAGGGGACTTTCCTCAAGGTGGAGACCTGCTGGGGGGAAACAGGAGTGAGGTGGTCGCGGGGTTTGCACTTACTGAATCGCTCATCCAGTGCAGTCGAGAGAGACCTGTCCTCTGCCTCCTGCTGATGCTCGGGACATTATGGATGGGCTATACTCTCTACCAGTTCAAACGGAGGTATGTGCAGTGCTGCAGCACGCTTAAGATAAATCATTGGAGAACTTTAAATTGTGTTTGGATGGGAGCACTGCCTGCTAGCATGAATACCGCTGAGTAGGGCCTTGACTCTAAAGATTGCAGTAGTGACAAAGCTTACAGGAAGTTTCCAGACAGCTCTTACAAAGCTCACTTTTCAGTCGAAGCTTCTGTTCCAGCCTGTGATTTAATAAGCATTAATATTCTACTTCTGATTGCTCCCAGTAATCAAATCAACCTCAAAGCTCGATTCAATTGTGTAAGCAAAAGGCGGACCAAGGTACTTAAGCAGTGTCAGGATTGCAGCCATTGTCCTTGTCTTGTCCACAGTAATTGTATTCCTCTATTATTTGTCTCTTGCTGCTCACTCCCTTCTCCTTTCTCTCTCTCTCCTAGTCCGTTCCTGCATGCCAAAGTGAGGGAGGTGCTGTCGGACTGTGCTCTGCCAATCTCAGTGCTCATGTTCTCCTTCATCGGCTCCTACATTTTCAGTGACATTGAACGTTAGTATCATTTATTGCTCGGTAGTGTTAGTATCATTTATTTATTGCAGTTATAGAGTGCATTTGAGATGTTCGTTATAAATAATACTATGCAGCCTAATATGGTGTGTTTCTCCTTTTAAAACTAAAAATGTTTTAAACATGTGACCATGTGCAGCATTTTTATTACCGTAGTTCTAACACTTTTATTTTTTTAGAAATATAAGTTGGAGAAAGGGGTGTGACTATGGCCTGTACCCGTAAATTCAAGTCATTGACACAGGTGGAGGAAAACGTGTCTTGCGATAGAGGTTCATTGACTTGGTCAAGGATGTTACAGCGAGTAGTCAAGAACTAAACCATCAATCGTTTGTGTGATTAATGGAAGACTTGCGGTATAGCTCCACAGCTATCTAATGTCTCCTTCATTCAAAATAAAGACCCCAAAATCAAAACTATCTTAAAACTATCTCCAAGACTTGGTTAGTGGATAGTTACTTTTTTCTTTTCTCTGTATTTTTGTATTTATAAAATTTTGTACATGTTTTCTTCTATTTAGTCAGTAAGGAGAGATTCGTGTTCTTAAAACTCTTTTTTTTTCAGGAACCTTGAATGCCCACACAAATTCCAGCTTTTCAAATTACTACATATAAAATCATGTGATAAAGTGAGTTTTCACAGGACTCTATGCAATTCTGTGAAAAACTAAGTACGCCCATGATTCACTGGCTTTTAGAACCACCTTCAACAGTAATAACTTTATTGCTTACTTTGACTTTGTGAGTCTCTCGTACTGTTATGGAGGAATTTTGGCTGACTCTTGTTTATAGGGTTGCTTCACTTCACTAAGGTTTGTAGGCAGCAAGTGTCACTATAGCGTTTCCGTCAGGTTTTTTGGACTTTAAGGTGCCATTGAAATACCTTGATCCTTTTTTTTTTTTTCACCCATTCTGTTGTAGATTTGCTGGTATTGTTGAGATGACCGTCCTGTCCAATGATGCTGTTTGCCCCAGGTTTTAGCCGACAGACAGACGGCCTCATATTTGACATTAGGATACGGCCCACTACAGAGTTCATGGTCCACTCAGTAACTGTAAACTGCCCAGGTCTAGTCTATTGACTGCAAAACAAGCCCAAATCATCAGCGCTTTACCACCGTACTTGACGGTTGTTAGGAAGTGTTTGTGCTGATATGTTGTTGTTTTTGCCAAAACAGCCTCTGTGCATTATGCTTTGCAAACGTAAGCTGTGATTTTTTAGAAAGAAGAGGTTTCGTTCTTTTTTTAATTGTACTGTCATGAACTTTAGAGAGTCTGCAGTGTAGCTCGTTGGTTTTAACAGCTTCTCTGGTTTCAGTCTGACCTTGGGGTGAATTTGCTGGCACGTCCACTCATGGGAGGATTGTGGCATTGTGTTAACAAACAAGTGAATACTCCAGACCTGCAAACTGTCGAAACTTGTGCTTTTAGAGATTTGCTCGCACATGCTGATGATCAATAATCAAGTGCATGCGATTAGCAGCACCACGCTACTACTTTCCCTCTTAATTCCAATAAAAATTTCCCATTAAAATTTTATTTATCTCTCTAGTCTGTCACGGCATTTCAATAAAAGATAACTAAGAAAATTAAATAGTTTCTTGAATACATCTAAAAAATTATATCTCGATATTTTACTCTTGATCGTCTTGTTTATCAGGGGTAGAAATTTACATTTTTATCCAATTTATGAAACAAAGTTGTTGAAGCAACGTAACTGTAAACAAAGTGATTGCTCCGTCTCTTACTTTGTGACATAGTGTGGTATTGTTTGAACTCCGTTTAAGGAATTTGAAGATATCCTAAACTGCTGAAGCGCACAAATTTATAACCTCTTTATTTCTACAACATGTTTTCTAAATGCGAGGCCCCTCTTATTTAACGCCTTTATTGTCTTTTTATGTTTCCCAATCGAGGCACAGGTCAAAACACATTGGAGATTTTCAATTTTTATCCTCTATTGTTTAGCATCATTTTGTGTCCCCATTCATTGTTGCCAAGGCAGCAGCTGTTCTCTAGAGGTCGACATTGAAACAAAGAGATCAGTGCCAAAGCCTCAAATGAATTTAAATATAAGTGCTTTACCTCCAGAGACAATAAGTCATAAGATAATAGAGCCATTATTGTATTGTCATTCCTTCCTAAATTTAACCAACTGCACTTAATTCAACCGCATTTGACAGGAGAGTGTGCCGAATAAGATGTTCGGCATTTGAAAAAAATCAAGCCTGTCTTATGATTATATGTGTTAAAGCATGAGTCATTACGAGACAGTCGTGTTTGTAATGATGGAATGTGATGGGATAGGAGTAATGCTAATGAATTTTACACAGCTTGTTCTTTAACAATATGCTTCATAAACGTCTGTACATTCACACATACAAGAATCTCGTCACAAGCAGGCTATAGTGAAATATAAGTTATGGTGGAGGTCGGAGGCTTTATTTTTTTAATGTAAAGTTAAACTCATGGTTGTTATTTTTTGGGGGGGGGGTTCTTCCTTTGAAACAGTTCCAGTGTTCAAAGTTCATAACCGGCCCATCTTCAACGTGGCACCATTTGAGCGGCTGTCGCCCATGAACGTCGTCAGCGCCATGGGCCTCGGCTTCCTCCTGGCCCTGCTCATCTTCATCGACCAGAACATTGTCGTTTCACTGACGAACGCACCAGAAAACAGGTAGTTCCTCGTACGCTGAGCAGATGTCAGGCATCTCGGAGATATGTTTGACTTACTGTATGTCTCAATTGTAAAACTCTTCACTGAAAATAGGGGGAAGTTGAGTTGATTCTAGTATTTGCTTAGCACTCTTCCTGTGAGCCTTCAGAAAGACATCAAACTTTCAGAGATCTGCTCTTCCACTTTGGAATTTGCTTCAACTGGAAATTTTCCAGTCTGTTAGGGAGGATGGACTGAGCGAGAAACTTGACATCCGAGTCAAATTGTCACAGAGCTCTGAAGAAGCCTCAAAGCCAAAACACAATGTGAGCTTTTACCCAGTTCTTCTAAATTTGCATTGGATGGGCCAATTTAGAGCCATCATCAATCTTGCAGCCCTACAATGAAAACCTATAATGATGGGATTTTTGGCATTAGCTTTCTACATTTGTTGGACAGAGATTAATTGGATCTAAATGTCTGCTCCAAATATGGAAGAATTCCCCAGAGGGCAGATATCCACTAGTCCTCAAAATTCTAAAAAAAAGTTAAAGATATCTAAAAATGGGACTCATTGTAAGATGAAAAGAGTGGTAAACAGAATTCACTTTGTTTATACCTCATGTTTTCCTTCATATGTTATTAATAAAGAGTCTCAAACAGCTGTAGCTATTTCTGCTGCAGCTTTGTTCTTTGTATTATTTTATCCGGTCCTTTCCTTCATTTGCTTTAGATCTTTTTTTTTTTCTTCTTTTTTTTTAAGCATTTTATTTTTTTTTTTCTTTCTCCTTTTTTTTTTTTTTTTTCTT
>VUQR01000818.1:17081-27651 GCA_015108515.1 Hemichromis elongatus
AATAAAGAGTCTCAAACAGCTGTAGCTATTTCTGCTGCAGCTTTGTTCTTTGTATTATTTTATCCGGTCCTTTCCTTCATTTGCTTTACATCTTTTTTTTTTTCTTCTTTTTTTTTAAGCATTTGAACTTTTTCCTCCACTCACACAGATATTTGATTGCATCAGTCGTGTTTGTTTAAAAAATATGACATCATTTTGAAAATGAAGACTTTAAAGGCTCGCAGCATGATCAGCATGATCCTGACTTGCAAAGTTATGTATAAGGTTGTTGAGTGGAAATAAATGGAAAATAAAGTGAAAGCTTTCTTCACCAATAAAATCCTCTTTCACTTAGATTTATGCTTGATGACCAAAAGTCTCCTATGCACTGTAATTTACAGTGTGCAGTGATGCCAATGTCACATGCAAGGGCACGGAGCAGGAGGCACGACTAGTGATCGGTGTGTTCATATTTCTTTACAAAACTGCTGCTGTCTGCCTTCGGGCAGCATATTTACAGTTTTAGGCTACCAAAAGACACACACACACACAGAGTCCCCCTCATACCACCCCAGAGATGATGCATTGCAGTGATCCCTCACTAACATGAGCAAAAAAAATAAAAAAATAAAAAAGGTTTGGTGGCATCAAAAAGGTCGCAGCCTTGTTTTTGTGTAACATTACTGTAATGTTATGCTCGGCTTATGATGTCATCATCAGTGACATATTGGTTTGTGCTTTTATTTCTGTAAAAAGGAAGAAAGATTTACAAAAATGTACGTGATTTTTTATTTTTATTTTTTTACTTTTGTGTTTAATGGGAAAAAGTTATTGAAACGTGAGTGCTGTTTGTCGAAGGGCATCACTGACCTTAGGAGAAAGATGCCCTTTTTGGTTTTAGCAAAAGTGTAGTTGTAGAGTTTACAGGCAGACGACTGTCACGTGGACTGACTTCTAAAAATTTGTGTATGCCAGTTTTCTTTTGTGTGCCTTTAAACCTATTTATATAACTTATGGTAAATGTACTCTATTACTTTGTTACATTTGTATGTAATTAGTCCCTTTATGGTTTTAGGGGCAGCTTTAGCCTGTTTTTGTGCTACATTATGTTGTTGACTGTAATGGTTGTGTTGCTCCTCAGATTGCTGAAGGGTACTGCATATCACTGGGACCTGATGCTCTCTGGGCTCATTAACATCCTAATGTCAGTGCTGGGGTTGCCCTGGATGCATGCCGCCTTCCCCCACTCCACCCTCCACGTGCGCCAGCTGGCTTTTGTGGAGCAGCGTGTCGAGGGGGGGCACCTCTATGAGACGTGAGTTACCCACCCTCTCACTTCCAGTGCTAATCAGATTCTTAATTAAAGCTCGTCTTCAGAGCGTGTGGTGACTGTAATTTTGAGTTGTATCCGAGCTACTGTATCCTGTTCTTCCCTGATTGCGTGATTACTATGTAACGAAAGACTTTCCCTCCGGGTGGAAGAGGTGAGGGAGTTTTTAATAGATGAGAGGATTATGTTCATCAGTCTGGCCACACAGATATGTGCAATATTATAGTTTGCATATATTCGGGATTAAGAAGGTAGTTGAGTATGATTAATGGAGACTAGGGGGGAGAGTCTTATATAAGTTCGAAAGATTTAATTAGAGATATAAGCTGGAGAAAAGTGTGCAATTTGAAAATTGAAATAATATTAATATTCCAATTGAAATTTGGAATATTAGTAACACCGACTGTTTATGAACAGCTGTTATTTCACGAGGTTTATTAAAGCTGTTATTTCCAGTGTGTCTGAAGGTGTACTGCTTAAATGTTAGTTTATTTTTACTGCATCTTTCAACAGGTGACATTAAATCCAAAAGAGAGTAAGAGAGAGTAAGAGTAAGACAAACACAGAGTGAAATTAGTAAAAAATTACACAATGAGAAAAATGTGAGTTTTCAGCTCCGCAGGTTGAGTCCGAATGAGGTCATTTCAATGTCACAGATGCAATCCGTCATGTTGAATGCAAAGGAAATAAAAAAATAAAAATAAAACACACACACACACACTGGAGAGTCACCTCCATGGTTTGTCTAATTGTAGACTGATTTATGTTTAAATACTTTAAAGCTTTATACATATCAAAAGTAATCTTTGTCATATTTCGGTTTGTAAAGCAGGTGCGTGTTTAAATAGCAAATTCAAAATGCTCACGTGTATTTTAAGTTGAATCGTTCTAGCCGACACCTCGTATTCATAAATGCTGACAATTTTTTTGTTATTTTATTGTTCTAAAGAATGGTTCATTTTTTTTAAAGAGGGTTATCAGTAATAGCAGAAATCTTCATCCTTTTTGTACTTTCAAAAATAACATGATCTGCTAATCAGATTTTGGAAAAAGATATAGCATGTCTTTTCACCACTGCTCAGGCCCTTTAAACTCTGGGAAGTGCGTCTGGAAAATTCCAGATTTTTCAAATGAAAAATGTGCTGCAATACTGATAACAAAATCCCAGAAAATACATTGTCTGTTGCATTGTATGAAACAATTGCGGGCTTTCCAATAACCATTCATTTGTATGTTATTGTGTGCATCTCCTCAGTATCGTCCAGGTTAAGGAGACCCGTCTGACGTCTCTGGCTGCCAACATCTTCATTGGCATATCAGTGTTGCTGTTGCCTCTCCCGCTGCAGTGGATACCCAAACCTGTCCTCTATGGCCTCTTCCTCTACATCGCCCTCACCTCCATCGATGGAAACCAGATGTGCGACCGAATGGCTCTCCTTCTGAAGGAGCAGGTCAGAAAGTGTGTGGTGGAAGGAGCGATTGAATAAATGTGTGTGTCCGTGTCCATATGTCGATAGCAGGGCTCTGCAGATCAAACAGTTGACTGTGTGCCCGGTGCTGGAGGACCAGACATGAGTGAAATGGTATTTGCAAATATAATTTTCGTGCTCGTCTATTGGCAGTACGAGGTGGATTTTGTTTAGTGAATTAAGACAGATAAGCTGATAAATTAACATTTTTATTCTGTTATTGTGTATCAAACATGTAACAATACTAAAAGAGAATGCTGATTGTTTGCCTTGTGTGTCTTGTCCTGTGTGTCCGATTTAACCTTCCTTCTGTCTCAGTAAAGATGTAAAGCAAGGCTTGCCATTTTTCCCTATGCTTGATAATGTCACACACTGGCGCCTCCTAATGACGCTATGAGGAAATGACTCAAAATTAACAGGTTTCACTGCCTAGAAAGCCTGCATGAAGTGTAAATCGTAGTCTAGTAAAAGCTGTTATGCTCATGTACGGATATAATTATGCAAAGGTTAAACTGAAAAAAATAAATAAAAATACATTAATTAATTAAATAAAAGTAAAACAAAAAATCGTAAAATTTCATATAAATATTCTTCAATTCAGTGACCACAATTTCTTTTGTTTCTTATGAAATCCAGATCTTTGCTTCCGTTTTCTTCTTCACGTGAATACATTTTCCGTCCTTACCTGTTGACAATTACAATTTGCTGACTATTCTTTTGTAGTAAAGTCCTGTTCTCAAGAATACTACAGGTACCATCAAAGATACAGAAGATGCAGATGTAGCCTGTGATTTTTGATTTATTTACTCGTTGTTTCGAATAAGATCAATACCTGACACCAGATAAGTTTATGGAGCTGAATTTGTTTTTGCTGCAGCGCGACTGGGACTGCATGTCCTACCAAAAAGATCAATCTTATTGTGGCATGCAGTTACACAGGAGACCCATGATACTACAAATACAGTTACTGTACGTTGTAGGAATGAATGCTAAATGTTCGTTGTGATTTAAAATCCAGAGTTTACTTCTTAAATGCGTGTGGGTTGCCCACTTCCCTCAGTCATTCCTTTCAGTTTGCAGGAGACCTGAGGACAGTGAAAAAGAAGAGCCGCAGGGGAGGTTGTTTTTTAATCTGTCTTGATCCTCTCACCTCCTGCAGACATCTTACCCACCTACCCACTACATCCGCAAAGTGCCCCAGAGGAAGATCCACTACTTCACCTTCCTGCAGATGATGCAGTTGCTGGTGCTGTGTACGTTTGGCATGTACCCGATACCGTACATGAAAATGATCTTCCCTCTGGTCATGATCCTCCTAATCCCAATCAGGTACGACTGTGACCACTTTGTCCCGTAAAATTGTTTTCTCAAGTGCTTTAAACCAGGGTGACATTCAGGAGCACGCGGGTAATGACGAGAGCTGTGTCTGACCTAAATCTGCCCTCTAGATGAAAAAAGCTTTAAATTATAGCGAAGTCTGGCTTCTGCTGTCTTTTTTTTCTTTCAAAAATCCTCATATCTCTCTAAAAAGCGCTATTATGGGGAATAAAACAGACAAGACGATGGATTATCTTTATTCTGTTTTTAAACTGTAACATTTAATGTGGAATGGAAAAAACTGCAACGTCTGACTAAACGATACCCAAATATAGATCAGATTTATAAAAGTTTGAAATGCACTGTATGGAGGATTTTTACCTAATGATCACTTCCAACCTGAAACCTTTAGTCAGTTTCAAAACTAAAGCACAGCATACAAGCCGGCCTGAATTAAAAAAAAAAAAAGTTTCAATTATTTACCAGATGATCACAGTGGATAAATACACTGATGGCTTCGAGACGATGCATGCATTTTTCATGAGTTTAACCTGCAGTCGTACATTTTTGTGTAAGGATGAAGTATTTCAGGGTAGTGCAACAAGCTGTAAACACTACACTGTTATATTAGCGAGTTAGCAAACAGCTGCCCTGGAGACACAACAGCATCAGTGTTCAGCAAAGTAAAGGTAAATGTATATAAAATAATAACTGCATCTTTTAATGTTTGGGGGCAGTAGTTACATGCTTGTATACTAAGCCACTGTAGAAATACACACTTGGTCACTGGTAGTACTGACAGGAAGGCGATCAGTTTTATCTGGTAAAGTCAGACACTGTAAAGGTTTTTTATTCTTTTCTTCTTCTTGTGTTTTATTCCTGCTCTATCGAGGACCAACTGACATAACGTGTCTCTGCTCTGTGTTTAGGAACAACGTGCTTCCTCATATCATTGAGGCCAAATACTTGGACATAATGGATGCCCAACACATGTAGCTACAGATGGAATAAGCTCTGGATCCACATAAAGACATCTGGAATTTAAACAAAAAAAAAAGCAAATTAACATAAACATATTTTTCAATGCAAAACTGTATGGAAAGCAAAAAGGAAATATATATCGACTGTTTTGATTTTTGTATCCGATAAGAACATTCTTTTAGGTGAAACACTGGAAAAGTGGCAAGGCGTGTGAAGAGGGACGATAGTCGTGGGAAATATTTTCCAAACATTAAACGGACAGCATCTCTCTGAGGGAAAAGGGGGGGGAAAACCCCAGAAAAATAAAGCGGGACCGTCCAGAACTCCCTGTTTCACTTTTGTTTGACCCTGTCAGATAGTTTAGTGCCATATACCTCCATCTTCTCCATTCACACCTTTAGTTTTCTATGGTAACACTTTACAATATCCTACTGCAGTGTGTGCATCTGTGTTTTAACCTGTGGGCAAATGCTTAAAGTATTCACTAATACTGCTCAAGTAATAAAACTGCTGCCAGTGGACATTGCGTATTAATTAGAATGGTGTAATGGCACAATGTCAGTATGAACATTATCTGTTTTTGACACTTTGCACTCACATTGTGTTTTTACACAGCCATGCAGGGAGGTTTGACATCTGTACACTGTCTTAAGTGTCTAAAATCTTTTCTGTGAGTCATTGACATGGCAGTAACACTGCGTTCAGGCCACTGTAAAGTAAATCTTTACCTTAATCACTGTGCAGTGTTAAAACCTTTACATTGTCCACCTTTTAGCTGTGATCCTCCCTTTTTTCTATGTGGGACCCGTGCGTCCTTACATATTTTGATTCTAAGTCATTCCAAAAATGTTAGTATTCATTAAGGTGTGTGTGTGTGTGCGTGTGTGTGTGTGTCATGGACACATATGTCTATCATCTAGCTTTCTGCCAGGTCTTAGAAAACCTAATTTTTAAGGTGGAATTTAAGTGCTCAGATGATTTTTAAAAAATACATTCCACGGGTATATATTATGTGTAATTATTTAGAAAGACAGCACAAACCAAATCATATAGTAAAGTCTTTATGAAATTATAAATATATTAGAATATATTATGGCAGTATATAAAACTTATTATTGTTCAAATCTAGAATTATTTATTTATCATGGTGACCGTTTATCTTTCAAATGCAGAATGATCATTTTGTGTGTTTACCCTGACGTGTACTCCTCTGTTTGCTCTTTTACATCCCACAGATACCAAATCTTGCATTCTGAGTTTGTCTCACACATATGGCTTTACCACAGTTTACATATCAAAGTCCCTTCCAGTTCCATGTCACAGTTCTGGTGCATTGCTAGTAAAGAGAAAAGTCAGGTAAAAAAACAAACAAACAAACAACAAAACAAAGCTTTTGAGAGCTTTGGACTGAACAAAATGCTTCTTTTTTTTTTCCTGTGATCAAGTGTTCAAAAATGAGTTTTAGAATAACCCAGTCTTGTTTTCTATTTAGATGTTATGATTAGATCAGTGCTTGCAGATGTTGTCATGTAATAATCCAGGCGTCTGGAGAGATTAATCTTGTTATCTACAGCTCAAAAAGAAAAAAAAAGATTCTAAGCACTGGTTTGCTTAAAGCATGTCATCTGGGTTTTTGATACAATGTGATGCCAATGGACATGTATCCTACATGAGAAAAAAAAAAGTAGCAAGTCAAACAGTAACTTCTCATTAAAACGAATGCAATGCTCAATATTTAGCAATACTGTGTATAAAGCAGAACTTCACCAGTGATATTCGGGTGAACCAGCGAAGCAATGACAGGCCAGCTGTGTTTTTACAACAGCACCTTTTCAGTCCATCCTCATGGTACAAACGCTGCTCTGCGCTGATTTGATTACTTTACCCATTAAGAGGAAATAAATATATATTATATATATAAATATATATATAAAATATATTTGCCTGTCAAAGAGGCATCCACAGTGGCAGATTTTTATTATGGTTTTGTTGCTTTCCCAATATCCAAATGGCAGCTCCCGCACTTCTGTTCAACTTTGTCTTACAGATGTGAAAAAGATGTCCAATTTAAGCAGATGGATGTCTCATGCTGAGATAGCAAGGCATAAAAGCCTGGAAGCATTTGCATAATCCTTGGACTAAGCCTTAAGACAGCACTGGTGAAAGCAGGAAGAGATTGTGAGGTATGAAGGAATATGTACAGTTTGCAATGCAAAGTTTAGTTTTTATCAACTATCCATTATAATACAACGCAAAGTATTAGTTTCTAACTTTGGACCGAGATTTACTGATTCTTCTTCTTATGTGACAGTACTGTTGTTGTTCCTTGATATCCTCACTGTACTGATCATTTTGGAATAGCAGCAAACTTCTCTCAGAGGACTTGATATTGGATTTGGGATGAAAGATACTACTCCGTTTGTGAAACCTTGACTTTCCCTTCCTCCTAATTGGACTTGTTTGAAATTGCGTACTGTGATGTTTTGTTTAGGTTATCCCCCACCCCCCCTTTTCTGATTTCATATAGCCTACTTTTTCTAATCATGAATGTATGATGTGTGGATTTTTATATAGCATACTAATTTAGGTGTCAAACAGAATCTGTAATTTTGTCAAAAAGATCAGCTATATTTGTAAGCTGTAAGATGTAAAATGAGAAAAAATGGTTATCAAAACAGAATGTGTTGGTTTACTATAGTATATATATACATAATATATATATATACTGTACACTGAAAAAGAGAGATCATCTCAAGCTGTTTGCCAAATAAAAAGTAGTAGTGATGTAAATACGTGTGTGTATGTGTGCTTGTGCTCGCTGTGCACTGGTGATCAGTTTGTCCTAATGTTTGATATTTATATTAGTGCCCTTTAGACAAAGATTCCTTCTAATGTTATTGACCACCTGTCTAGGGCCACCATCAGGACAAAAGGTTCCCCCTCAGCAGCATCGTTCTGTTAGAGGATATTACCAAAGGTCAATACATTACATGCCACATGGTTACATAAAGAATGCAGTGTGTTTTCAGTATGCTAATCTGCTGTGGACGTAAGAAGGTAATCAACTCGAAATAATTCTGGGTAGTGGAAGTAATGCAGCTGTAGGACCGTGTGTGAAATACAGCCCCATAGTGCAAACATGCATTTATTTGTGATTATGTTTTGTCATGGTCTTTGAGCATGAATTTATGTTTTTGTTTTAATAAAAATAAAAACCCACTCCTATAAAGAAAACGTTTCCAAAAATATTACATTAGCTGTTATTTCACATATAAATTTCTTGCTCTGTGGGGAATTCATGTTTTTAATAAGTCTTGTTGATGCTTGAAGTATCAGCCTTACTTAATGATAAACCTCAGTGTAAAGGCCATTATAAATGTTGCTGACATTCATCCTCACATGGGGATAAACCCTTCAACCGCTATTGATCAAGTAGATGTATTTACCGCGCCACCTTCAGGACAATTTTTATATTCCCAACTTCGCTGAAAGGGTATCCTGTGTGTATTGGTACAGTAAGTAATGCATGAGTAATATTTCTTGTTTTTAATAAATATTAGTATATCTCGTACTGATGGATAGACGGAAGATAATGTCCATTTTTAGACTGTAACAAACCGCTGAGGACCGCATCCGAGCGCGCTTCTCCATCGTCTGTGTGGTCGCTGCTGCACTGCACCTGCGCAGATGACCGCAGATCTCCGAGTCATAAGAAACCTGGCACTGTCGGCGATCAGCTGTGTAGGCTTATTAAACAAACAACTTTCATTTCAAACAACTATTTGTAACTAGAATGCTTCATTAATCTGCACCTTTTCTTCAAAAAAAAAAAAAATCAAGTTAAATAGAATGAAAACATTGCCAAAAATAAAGTTCAGTCTTATTCGTTTTTTTTTTTTAAAGAATTCCAGACACTTATGAACAGAGATAATAAATATATATATATAATATATATATATATAAAAAAAACATTTAGTGAGAGTTTAATACTATTCACTCTTAGTGGCTGCAGTAAGCCTGCTTTAGACTGCAGAGCTGTGGCGGGGCGGTGTGCCGTACGGCTGCGGGGGAGGCGGACGCACCTGAGCGGAATCCCCAATCAGGTCTCCCCGGATTAAGACAAAATGAACCGGGTCCTGTTGTTGTTGATGTGTGTAGGCTGTAGCCGAAAAGCTGCAGCCGCGTGTGCAAGTCGACAGCTGCAATAAAGAAGTGTACTGAAAAATGTGGACGTACACTTCTTTATTGCGGCTGTCGACTTACTGTGACTTTCACACACGGCTGCAGCTTTTCGGTGGACGCGCATATTATTAGCCCAACTGCCGCAAATTTCTTTGTTCCGTCGTAAAGGTGATTCCCATGTTAAACATTAGTTCCATGACTTTTCTGCCAACTTGCGCCCCACAATTTGAGGATCACTGGTGTAATAGATCTAAAACTGTTTAAATTTTCAACATGGAAACTTTAAACACAGCAGCAGAAAGTTTCAGTAGTGTAATTTGTTCTTTACATTTAATAATAGAGTCTACATTCTTTTCAACAGCTACATCCACCCTGGGGGGGAAACTAGTGAGGGAGACCATCAGGACCAAGCTGGATTTCCTGGGTCCAGAGGTTTAGAGAAACTTCTTTTTTTTTTTTTTTTTTTAATCACTGCTGTCCTGTGCCAGATGTTCTGTTGACCCACTGAGAGAGGCATCAATTCAGAAACATCAGGAAGACTGAAGCTCATCGCAGGGGTCAAGGAGGACCGCATGATCTTCCCTTACAGGAAAATCCTCAGAGCTGCACCGTAGGCCTGCTCCAGAAGATGGATAAACCCAGCATGTGATGGAGACCTTTGGCTTGTGTAATGTTATAAATACTTGGATAATCCTCAGAGGCTCTGGACTTTCTACAGGACTGAATATAATATCTTTATGTGAAAGTTATATATTTAAAAATATATTATGCTCTCTGGTTACTCTGGTATAAATGATTTTGGATTACTTTATGATAAATAACACACTATTGGCAAAAAACAGTGAAAGAATTCCAGATCACCAGTTTTTAGTTCAACATAAAAGTGACGACCTACCCTAGAACACTATCGCCGGGTGATTTTCACCCGAGCAAATGTATTTACATTATTTTCAATATGTTGCGTTTGTCTGACTGTGGTGGGTCCCTGGGTAGCTTCAGCATTGTCTCTGATGTCTTTGAAGGCGTGGGTGTTTCCCTACCCCAAATCCCACTTTTTCCTACAGGCATGTGTTCGGGTGAATTTCACCCGGCAATAGTGATAGAGGGTAAAGTAGGTTTTGGGTGGATTTCACCCGGTGATAGTGTTAGTGTATAAAATCAGGCGATCTTGCCACATTGCAAGGGTGACAACATTCAAGCTCTGTCATGGTCCTGGGTCGGTTCGACCCAGCTTTTGAGTTTTGTATGTTTTATTTATTTTTCATTATGGAGTATTTTGGGGTTTAGATATTATTGGTTATTTTTATAGTGA